>OX421457.1:1500000-1522500 GCA_949126865.1 Montipora capitata | reverse complement strand
CTTTGCACTTAGACTCGCTTTGAAGAGGAGACGGATATGAACTCGGAAATGGCCTAATATTACCACCGTAAAAATAGCTGAAGAAAGGTTAGGGCTAACTTCGAAACGTCAGCCTGAACCAATCATTTTTTTCACGGTGTTAATTACTTTTACGTCGGGGGACGGGGAGCAGTCCCCCGGGGGAGCAGGGGTGGCGCGGTGGTGAGAGCACTGGCCTTCCACCAATGCGGCGCGGGATCGATTCCTGGACCTTAGTTGCCAGGCCTAAGGTTCCTTGGTACAATAAAGAAATTGACAACGCCAAACGTCAGAGAAGAAAAGCAGAGCGTACCTGGAGACGAACAAAATCTCCATTTGATTTTGATCAATTTAAATCAAAACGAAACTATGCTATCTTTTTGATGAATCAAGCTAAGCGTGCTTTTTACACTGAATTTATTGCGGAGAACAGCAACGATCAATGCAAACTATTTAAAGCTGCAAAAACTCTTCTTGGTAAGAATGATGATCTATTGTTCCCTAACCATCAGGACAAAACAAAACTCGTGAATGACATTGGTCGCTTCTTTGTTAACAAAATTGATGCCATCCGTTCTGATATCGATGGGCATGATCTGAATTCCACCAATGTGCCTAACGATGAGGTAGTTGACGACTCATGTACTTTCAACAGTTTCCATCTTCTGTCGGATAGTGAGGTACTAGATCTTATGCATAAGTCAAGAAAGAAGTCATGCCCATTAGACCCAATGCCAACACCCCTGGTAATAGATTGTGCTGAGGTTCTTCTGCCTGTCATTAAATCAATGATAAACTCATCACTGTCAAGCGGATATTTTCCACATGACTGGAAGCAAGCTTTAATAACACCACTAGCAAAGAAATCTGGCGTGTCGGACTTCAAAAATTTACGACCTGTAAGCAACCTACAGTTCATCTCTAAACTTACAGAACGAGCTGTGTTTAATCAACTTCATGAGCATCTAGTGCGCTTTGATTTATTTCCAAAGCTACAGTCAGCTTACCGTAAAAGTTATAGCACTGAAACAGCATTACTGAAGGTGCACAACGATCTATTAATGAATATGAACAATCAGAAAGTTACCCTGTTGGTATTACTTGACCTAAGTGCTGCGTTCGATACCGTGGACCACAATATCTTACTGTCACGTCTTCAGTCAAGCTTTGGAATAAGGGGTACGGCTCTGGCCTGGCTCTCCTCGTACTTGTCTAATAGACGTCAACGTATCATCTATGATGGATGTCAGTCAGAAGATTTCAAGCTACGCTTTGGACTGCAACAAGGATCTTGTCTTGGCCCGTTATTGTTCACTATTTATTCCAGTAAGCTCTTCCATATAATACGCAATAACTTACCAGATGTACACACCTATGCGGATGATACGCAATTGTACCTTGCATTTTCACCCAATAACACCTCGCAATCACAGGCAATTGCATCAATGGAAAAGTGTATCGATGAATTACGGACATGGATGCTCATTGACAAGTTAAAAATTAATGATGACAAAACAGAATTCATGATTATAGGAACTAAACAACAACTCGAGAAGATAAGCCCACAAAATCTGACTATTGGTAAAGCTTCAGTAAATACTGTTACTACTGCAAAGAATCTTGGGACATGGTTAGATAACCATCTTACACTGCAGGAAAATATAAACAAAACTTGCAGAACTGCATACCTCCACATTCATAATATAAGACATATTCGGAAATATTTAACTAAAGACGTAACTGAAAAACTTGTCCATGCTTTTGTGATTGGAAGAATCGACTATTGCAATAGTATTCTGTATGGGCTGCCTGAGGTACATGTAAACAAATTACAGCGCGTTCAGAATTCTGCTATCAGATTGATAACATATACACCACGGACCTATCATATAACTCCAGTACTTAAAGCATTTCACTGGCTTCCCGTCAAATATAGAGTACTATTCAAGATAGCCATACTTACTTTCAAATCAATTTATGGACAATCACCAGAGTATTTAAAAGAACTTATAAACATTAGATCTAACACTCAATACAACCTTCGCTCCAACAATGGACTGTTTCTAACTTTCCCAACAATTAAGACAAGGAAAACATTAGGAGATCGGGCATTCTGTGTAGCAGCCCCGACAGTATGGAACAATTTACCAAAGAGTATTCGTAAAGAACAAGATTTTAAGAAATTTAAATCTCTGTTCAAAACGTTTCTATTCAAAACAGCTTATAATTGACTTTTACTTTTATTTTTTACTTTTATTTTAATTTAAATTTCCTTTATAATACTAGTTAGCACAATTATTTGTATATATTCTTACATTTGTATTTATTCTCGTAATCACATCCTTGAGATTTATGTTGTATTTTATATATTTTTTATATTTTATATTTTTATATTGTTGTAAATTTAGCGCATAAGATTATATTCAAATAGAGTTATGCGCTCTATAAGTATTAAAGATTATTATTTATTATTATTATTATTATTCTACGCCATATGTGGGTTGAGTTTGTTCGTTCCCTACTCTGCTCTGAGAGGTTTTTTTCCCGGGTACTCCAGTTTTCCCCTCTCCTCAAAAACCAACATTTCCAGGCGTAGCTCAGTTGGCTAGTGCGCGGCTTTCGGAGCAAGGGGTCCCCACTTCGATCCTCGGTGACTTCAACGTCTGTTTCGACTTTCCACTGATCCGTGTAGCTAATAGCTTTAAATATCCGTAAAACGGAGAAAAAGGCGCACCGTCGGCTTCCACTGATACCAGTTTCGTAACTGAAGAAACTACCGACGTTAAATAGTGACTTTACTTTACTTTACCGTCTCGTTTGATAAACCAAATTTCATGTTTTACAAAGTTAGGTTAACCGATATTCTATTCAAGTTTAAGTGAAAATTCGTTCTCATGAAAATTAGTTTTCAATCAAGTGTAAAGCAGAACTGATTATCATCCTAAAATTTTGCAGTTAAAGTCGCTTCGAAAGCGAGGGTACAGTAATTACCTTTTTAACATTTTCCTGTGCAATCTGTTTTCCCAGCTTGTGTCTGGAGGGAAAAAAAAACAGTGATACTATGATCGTGATAAGTGACGATCCTTTACTTCATTTAACTTTAACCCCTTCGTTTTTTGCTTAATCCCACAAACGCTTGACTTTCTCAGAACAAAAGAAAGGAAGCCTTTGGGTCTTTGAGTACCTGTTCTTTCCGACTCTGGCTGCGGTTCTCCAAGGAACGAATCCAGCCGAAGACTTCTTCGATATCAACGACGCATTCTTGGAAACACCAGCTCTTTGATAAAAGAGAAAACCATGAAAAATGTTAAAGTACATCAACAGAGTTACTGTATCAAAAAACAGCCAAAACTTCCATGCGGATATACGTTGTAGTTCATAACGCTAAAATTCTTTAGAGATACTCCAATTCGGTTTTCGGGAATTGGTGACAAGAAAACATCGAAATCTGAGCTTAAAGCACTAAGTTACGACTTTTAACCAAGTTTGATCGAAAAACTGTACAACTACCGCGACAAAGCGCCTTTAATTTAATGGATTTGAGCACAAAACCCTTCTAGCTCACCGTTCTTTACGCTGCTCTGTGAGACCTTGTTTTCCTTTGAATGTTCCTCCTCGTTTGCGCGGCCTTATCCGCCCTGGTTTAGGCTCACGTATTACTATCCAAGGATACTGCAAAGGTAACAACACAAAGGTCATTTGATTTTCGATGGAAAAGTACAAACCATTGGTCTTAAAAGCATTTATCATCATGGTAATTTTTCATCACTTACATTGTAATCTTAATTTCATCGTGTCACCAGAGTTAGTAGAGGGGACTGGTTAGGAAACGCGGCAAACTTCAAAGAGATATGTCTTTGTTATGGTTTTCCTAATTGTGGAAAAGAGACATTTGCCATGTATGGGTCGAAACTGATCGTGTTGACATGCGCGGCGGTTATTTAGCGACCGAATTCTCGGGTGATAGTTCATGTTTTGCGGGCTCACACTATAATATGGGATGCATGAAGTACCTATGGTAAAAGAATGTGCAGGACAAAGCGGGCTCAGGTCAAAATCAGCAACCATATCATGGGGCATGCATTTTGAAAAGTGTCGTCCTACGTTGTGGGCGGCAGTTGGATCAGAGTGACTTTCGATCCATGGTGGAGGTCTCATTTACCATACTTGTCAGCCCAGTGAATGCAAAAGAGAAGAGACCTCTCTCTGCTAGCAGGGAAACACTGAAAAACACTCAGTCAGATAATTCATTTTACTTAAAGAAGCCTTTACCTCTAATTCACTTTCCCCGGTGTTTATCATAAGCTGCTCCATGAGAGACCCGAACACTTCACGTTCTACACATAAGAAGTGAAAAAACATAATGGGAAATAGAACAAATAAAAATGAAAAAAAGCCTCCACGGTAATCTGGATTTAACTAGTTAAATGTATGTGATTGTAAAAGATGCAAAAAGGAGATCCACAAAGGATCCTTAAAAGCAAGCCAACTTTTTTGTTGGGTTGACATGCAGGAAAATTACATACTGTACACTGTACAGGCTAAGGGTACATTGATTTCAACTTAAAATCATGCTTATCTTAAAAAAAGTGTGACCAATTAAATGCAAAAATGTTGCAGCTCCAAAAGTTTGTTTGCCATTGTAGTTTCAATTCATGTTGGCTTTAGTCCAGAATATTTCAACTTAGAAAGTCTTTTACAAAATGAAAATCTCTGCCCTAGTACCCACAGTACATGTTCATTTCTGCATCCAGACGGAATACAGATTGGTACAATGGTGCTGCAATATTCCTCGCACCACCAAACCATCTCCTCACCTATTAATGGATTTAATCTAAGGTCCAGCACTGTGATTGTGGAGTTAAACTTTAACACTGGTTGGAAGGCCATTGCTCCTTCAGTTGTAATGCCACACTGTTGCATATCTAGAGCTGAGAGCAACAAAAACATTGAGAGTAGTTTACAGCGCGAGGCGCCTTACCGTGGCCACCTACAACTGTAACAAATTATTTTTTTTACAAATTATCTATCAATCAGGGTGTGTGAATTTGATCGACAGTCGCACCTCCTTGCAAAGCTCACATGTTTGTAAGTTGAACACCGTTGAATGGGTTGTTGAGTTGAGTTAACGTATTTTCATGTAGTTGTCAAATGTGAAAGTTTGTTGGGTGGCCACGGTAAGCACGTTGCACTGTAAGATTTCAATTCTTAACTACTCTTAAAGTGCTTAAGATTCTTCAAGATGAAGAAATCTTACACACTTTTTAAATATCTGGATTAAACAATGTCACGTGCTACTTAAACTACTTGCAATGATTCTCGATCTTAACAAGCGTTACTGAAATCCAAGAAGAAAATTAGGGGTAACAACGCATTTGAACAATATTTGTAAAAATCTCTAAAATACAAAGCAATGTATGGCGTTCTTTTTCCATTTGAAGCTTAATTATCTCTTAAGAATGCATGGTTACCCCCAATTTTCGTTTTGGATACCAAGAGTACTTACTAAGATCTACTTTCTCGGCATACATGTAGTTCTAAGCCACGCAAAAATAGCGCTGTATTAGTAAGCATCATTGATAGAAAACCCAAGTATCTTGAGATGCGCAGAACGTATGAGCAATAATAGTCGGGACCGTCTTTAAAGGAGTCAGGAAAATTATATAAATTATGAAGTTCAAAGAGTCCAAAACACCTTTGACCCAAAGATCGTCCTTCAGTGCTTCTGCGATCAGTTCTGCTCCATGGTCATTAATGAGTGGATTTTTACAAATTGTTATTCTGCGAAGTCCAGGCATTCTGTCCAGATCTGGACGTCGATAGCGAAGGCTGTCTTGCCACGCTACGCTGTGACGCCTTGTTGCTTGATGCTGATAAAAGAAAAAAAAATTAATAAAGATATTAACAACTATATTTCAAAGAATAATTCTTTTTTCACATTATGCAAAGTGCACAACTGGAATGCTAAAGATAATATTTTACTCTGATGACTTTAGCCAGTGTATCAGCTCCTTTCCAGCTCAGACTGCATCCCGTAAAGTTAACAGTGATTACTGATGTGTTATTTTTTATGGCACTGCAAATAACTAAAACAACAAAAAAAAAAAACAAAATTAAACTTACTAACAGTACTTCTCCAGAGTGACAGGGTATAGAGTAAATAAAATCCAGGAATTATATACTAACCTTATACACTTTGTAGGTTTGTTAACTTAAGTGATAGGGGAAACACTTGAGCTAGTTACATGTACAACTGTAAGGGTTTTCATCAGAGCTAATATCCTGTTTTCTGACTAGCATAAAGCACTGAAGAAAATAATAACCTCCTCTACCCAACTTAGAAGGGGTGCTTAAGACCATACCATACTCCTGGGGCTACCTCTCCCAAGGATTATGTTGCCAGTGATGACAAACAGGGTTTTAGACTGTCAGTCTGTCAGGAGAAGTTATTTTCATATTGAAGGAAATCAAATGATATGACAGTAGCAGAACAAGGCCTGGGACAGCTGACACTTACAAGCATGTTTAATGCTCAAGGGCACTCACTTTTGCATTACATTTTGTACCTGTCAAGCACCCCTTCTACCAAGTGTTGAGCCCACCAAAGTTATGCATTACGATATTCGGGACATCGGAGCCCAAGCAATGAAAAACAATTTATTGGCTTCTTTGGTACTTACTGTCGACACCACTATCTCCAACTTGACAGAATTCCAGAGACAAATGCTGAAGAGTTCTGTTCTTGGATATGCCCTTAAAATGAAAAGGAGGAAAAGTCATTGACACAATCAGCTTTTGATTGATTTACAGTACATGTATATTCACCAGTTAAGAATACTCTTAGTACTTATTAAGTTGGCCATAAGTTAACCCAGACTTATAAAGCAATAATATAACCGGAAGGACTACAAGTACCTTAGCCAGGCAAGCCAGATCTCTTTCCCTCAATGGAATTCCTTGGAAAGTCAGGAAATTCAAGCTCTCAGTGACGTATAAACACTCTTTTACTGTTCTGTGAAATCAAGGGTACTGATTTCAATTTTTCAGAACGTAAAATACATGTGGATGGAGCAAATGTCACGGTTTTATCTGCTCCTCAAAAGTAAGGTGCCATTAGAATCAAAACCACTTTTCTTTTGTTTTTCTTGGAAGTGTGTTTGACTCACTAAATTGAGCCTTACTTTCATTCTAAAGGTGTTCGAAATTTGAAGAAGAAGGGAAAGAGTTTAAATAGAACGGAAATATTGGTATAAAACCCTAGAGTAAGTACACCAAACTCTGTTTATACCTGCACACTCTGTAAGTGACATCCTTGCTGCGAATTGCAGGAGCCTTTCTCCGCATGGCTTGTAAACGTTGCTCTGATACGTCTATGAAAACAGAGAACCAAACGATACTTTAGTTAGCCACTGGATGAGTTCAAACTAAGGAGGGTGGGTGAGGGGGAAGCGGTTAGATGGATACTGAATAAGGCAGGAACAACAGGGAAGATATCTGTTTACAAACATCGGTTTTGTTATTCAAATGTGCCAACCACAGAGACAAAAGACCCTTTGTTTCGACAGCCAATGAGGCTCTGGTTTGCCCATTAATGACAATACATGTATGTGACGTCAACAATATCTTTGTATTCCCTATAGGGAAGATATCTGTTTACAAACATTGCTTTTGTTTTTCAAATTTGCCAACCACAGGAACAAAAGACCCTTTGTTTCGAAAGCCCTGGTTGGCTCATTAATGACAACACCTGTACGTGATGTCAACGATATCTTCGAATTCCCTATAGGGAAGATATCTGTTTACAAACAATGCTTTTGTTTTTCAAATTTGCCAACCACAGGAACAAAAGAACCTATGTTTCGACAGCCATTGGCTGTAATGAGGCTCTGGTTGGCACATTAATGACAATAGGTGACATCAACGATATCTTCCCTATACATGTACATGTAGATGTAAAGTTCTGTTGAGGCTGGGTTGGATTTTGCACATAAATAAATCAACGAGGGACGTCTACCATACCGAACTCAATTTGATGGGCACTTTTAAAAGCTTACCTCCATCTGGATAAAGCGTTTGCTGCCAGTAACTTCTAAAAGAGACAAACTTCAATGTTTTGTTGATCTTCAGTGCGTTCAAGATTGGTGTCCAATCCGAATGCCGGATTCGATCCGCATTGCAGTCGATGGTAAGCTCCTCTAAATTTGCTGTAATTGATCCCAGAGGACAAGAGTTCTGTAAAGCGCAAAGGTTGTCGTAACAAGCAGCAAAGTCTGTGGAGTTCTTTTGTCGTTGACGAACTGTTTCGATCATGGTCATATTTGTCGCTCTGTCGCTGTAAAAATCTGGTGAAATTTATGGCGCTAGTCTCCGCAAGTCATTGTTTTAGTTATTTTCCAATTCGCAAACAGCAACATTCCCAAAATAAGCAAACTCCGATCCACAGTTTCTCTCTCTTGCAACGGTTTACTTTTCGTTTACTTCGATGATTTCAATGCTTTTTTTTGCCGCAAACCTATCGCGGGCTAAAAATGAGTCTTCAGATTTCCCAGCCAGCGGGTGCACAATTCAATGCAAGATGGCGCATCTGGGAACAGATCCTTCTTCAAAAGATCGGTAAAGATTTTAGTTTTTGATGTGAAACTTCTGCCTAATTTGACTATTTGTAGCATTTCTATATTCGTTTTCATGTTACTGATATTATAGGTGGATTGTAGTTTACCCAGCTTATTTAAACAGTCGAAAAACAACCGAACAAGGACGACGTGTTCCCAAGAATAAGGTAAACTAAGAACGTTATGAATCTCGCCTAAATCTCTACACTTTTATTATATAGTTTCTTTTGTTTACGTATTATGTTTAAGATTTATGCCTATTGTTGATGCGTAAGAAAAATTTCTTGGGTAATGCAATGCAACGCTTTGAAAAACTAGGAAAGTCACTTTGATTTGGCTAAGGACTATATATACTAAGTAAGCATAGAAAAATTAACATATTAACCAATCATTCTCGCATCAATAATAATTATTTACAGTATACCCGCAGACGATTTCCAGCACAATGGAAAAATGTTACACAATTTCAGTCATCAAATGACAACGTGTTGTACAGGAAATTTGGACCATGCCAAACTTGTGCTAGAATCCGCATAAAACACACCAGTACCATTCTACAGTATTTTGGTTTAATTGTAATGTGAATTACACTGATACTAAATGATTAAAAGGGTTTTTTTTCCCAATATTTTTACCACATTTTAAGGCAGCAGACAATCCAACAGTGTTTGAAATAAGAGATGTCTGCCAAAGTCAAGGATTAAACTGTGAAGTAGAGGTAAGAATTAAATAAGGCTAATTACATGTATTATAACACTGCTGATGTTTTTACCTCTGTATGTTTAGTTAAGCATCCTGATGCAAGATTTATTGTGGATTACTAAAACAATCCTGATGCATTTTCTTCAGCATAAACATTACCCAAGGGATAGCGCTAAAGATGCAATGTGCAAGGGAAGAGTTAGAGTGCAACTGAAAAATAGTGATTCAACCTTTGTC
The DNA here is from genome assembly GCA_949126865.1 of Montipora capitata. Taxonomy (NCBI): domain Eukaryota; kingdom Metazoa; phylum Cnidaria; class Anthozoa; order Scleractinia; family Acroporidae; genus Montipora; species Montipora capitata. Next base: position 1,512,931 of record OX421457.1, on the reverse strand, counting down.
AATGAAAAGTTCCAATCAAGTGAGTTAGAATATTACAGATTATACCAACCATGCTCATTAAAATTCCACACTGCTGTGCCCACAAGTAGTGCTCTTATCCTAAAAGTGCTTACATGGTCAATTCAAAGCTGATTGTTTGTATTGAACTCGAGCTACTCCAGCTTAAAATGAATGCAACTTATGATACTTACAAAGTTATGATTCAAGACCCAAATGGTCACTTGGAAGGTAACTTAAAAGTTACAATTCAAGTGAATCGTAACTGCATTCATTTTAAGCCAGAATTAATTTTAAGCCAAAATTATGTTTGATTGTAATAATAATACCAACTTTATTCATTCAATACAATGAAAGGGAGAGATACCAGAGGTTATCCCTATATGAGGGTATCCGCCCAGATGTTAGTAATGTAGAGTCGATTTTGATAAGGGAGGAAAACCAGAGTACCCGGAGAAAAATACTTGGAGTCAGGTTGAGATTGACTGTAACTCAGCCCACATACAACCTCAAGGCCAGGGTTGAACCTGGGTCGCAGAGGTGGGAGGCACGGTTGATAACCACTAAGCCACCCTGACTCCCCTCCACCTGGCTGCTTTGTAAATTGTAATCTACGAAGCTTTCCCAATTGAAAGACAATTTTTGATCCAATGATGCCCATGCTTTTTTTGTTAATCATAAACACGACACACCATGTTTGTGAAATGTCATTTCACCACACAAACATGGCATGCTATGTTAGTGTAGTAAATATATCATTTCACCCTACCTTCGTAGCAAGTTGATACACACTCTTAATTCCATTGTTTGAAGAAAACGAAAGCCTTTCTTTTGTTTTCCGTTTCAAAGCTGTAGCTGACAGTATTAATCTTTACATAGCTTATTTATAGAAAAGGAAGCTCCACTGAGTTATAGTAATATTATTATAAATTTATCACCTTATTTTTCTTAGGAAAAGCCTTATTTCAGTTTATTGGTGAAATGATTCCAAAGTTGAAGAGTCGTCAAAGTAAGTCCTCGCACAGTGACAGCTCAAACCAGCAGCAGGGAGGAGCAAGCTCCAAGAAAAAGAAAGGAAAGAAAGGAAAAGGAAAATAATCCATCGAACTTAAGAATCTTATGTACAAAACAGAGAAATAGACAATAAATCAATTGCTTTCTTTTCCATTCCATGGGGTTTATGAGAAAAAGGCCCCATGAACCTAGTTTAATGGCTGGCTCCCTCGAGTCTTTTATAGCTCAGAGGTATAGCACCTGAATTAGTAATAAGAATGTCATCGGTTGGATTCCTGCAAAGCAGCAGTCGGGTTTTTGTTTCCAATATCCTCATGTCTCATTAAAAAATGTCTCTTTTATTTCATATACCGGGTTAACATTTCCATCTAAATACATTACAATCTAACATACATTTCTTCCATCCTTAAAGTGCACCTAACCCCAAAATATTTTTTTTGCTAAAATGAATCTTTGCAACTGTTCGAAACGCATTGCGGCCATTTTTTCATTTTTCTAACAAATCCTGGCATTTTATAGGCTTCGAAAGTTGCGAAAATCCAAGCATCTTTTGTTGACGACCGAGTCAGAAGGGGAGTGGGTCTATTCCTGATTTGACGTCACAATCTACTTTGCATGCATTTTTACAAAGAGTTAATGCAATGTAAATCAGTTTGTGACGTCAAATCAGGAATAGACCCACTTCCCTTCTGACTCGGTCGTGAACAAAAGATGCTTGGATTTTCGCAACTTTCGAAGCCTATAAAATGCCAGGATTTGTCAGAAAAATGAAAAAATGGCCGCAATGCGTTTCGAACAGTTGCAAAGATTCATTTTAGCGGAAAAAATATTTTGGGTTTAGGTGCACTTTAATTAATTTAATTATTTGTACCCTAATCAGTGACAAGACCGTGAGATCTGTGCCTTCCAAACGAAACTCGAGGAAGCATCAACCTCTGACTGGGTGGGCTTTACGTAAAAACAGTTGGATGATCCTCCTCAGTCTTGTCTCAATATTCTCAAATTGTTTTAAAACGACATTGTTGACGAGACATCTGACCAAGCAGTGGGCAAATTGACCACGACTCTCTTATCAGGAGCGGTACTGGAACTAGTAACAGTGGTATTTCTGTATGGGATGGGTGATACGGGAGGAGAGCGTTCATGTTCTTCTTTACCGGCGACTGGTGGATCTTTGAAGTGGACATGGAGTGACGCTGGGCGTGATTGTTGCACTAAGAGCAACAGGAAAGAAACATTTTGAGATTAAAGTCGTTGGAAAAAGCCAGGAGATATTTATGTATTTAAATTCGCCATTTAAAAATGAAAACAACTCCAAAAATGAAATGTTTGCTTTTGGATGTCACGTAACGTTCCAATCTGTAATATCTGGAGCATGCTCAAATTTGACTTTTCAAGAGTGATGTTTGCCGTCGCCGAAGTTCTTGGCTCAGATTGTCATGTGAAATCGCTGTTACAATGGACGTTTCACTACATTTTTCTGCGAGCACGCGATTTTTGCGTATGTTTACGGCAACATATCTTGCCACTAGACGAAACGTTGACTGAGAACGAATAGGGCCCTTAAGCAAGAACAATGACGACTGCTACGACAACGTTGTCTGAAAATAGTATTTCCCGTTACTGTCATAATTTTGCTATTGTATGACAAAAACTCCGTTCGAAATATATGAGAAGACATCAGGTAGAATTCCGCTTATTTGTGCTTCGAACCGCAGCATATATTTCTCACTTCGTTTGTTTATATAACTTCAATTATACTGGCAGGCCGCTTCGCGGCCCTGGTATAATTGGGATTACTCCATGTCGCTCGGCTTGGCATGCAAGTGTTAATACTCATTCCAATAATAAAATTGATGAGAACGGTGTGGATATTTTAAGAGAAATTTGAAAATTCGTCGTCAGGTGCTCTCGTCGTCCACGTCACCTCAAAAGGGACTTTAAGATCTACGACGCGGTGGGTCGACGAGAACGCCACGAAACAACAATATCATTGGTTAAAAGAGGAAAAATAATCGTGCTGCACGTGCGGCACGCATTTTAGCACATAAACGTGCGGTCCTCTCCACAACAACGACGTGAAATCACCAAATTTGAGGTTTTGACGACAACGTGAGCGTTCAAATGTGAATCTTTCGTTCTCTATTTCTGCTCTGAAACCGCTCGTACCAATTTATTTTTAGGATACTTCGGCCACATTGTAAGACGCGAACGAGATGGCCAAACCGCGAGAAACTTACGATAGTGCAACGTTATATTTTGAGGTGACGTTTTCGTCGACGTCGACGTCGACGTCGGCGTTGTAGATCTTAAAGTCCCTAAATTTGATCATTTCACGTCGTTGTCCAGACGAGAACGGCAAAGAAATGTATGAAAATGTAAACCGCACGTGCAGGACGTGCAGAACTATTGTTTTTGCTTTTTAAACCTATTGTTTTGTGGCGTTCTCGTAGCCGTCGTCGTTGTACTTGCTTAACTAAACACGTCGTGGTGCATTGGTTAGTGTGTTAGATCTGCATGCAGGCGCTCTGGTTTCAAATCCAGTAATCTCGGATCTCCTACGTACTGTTTTGTCTTTATTTGTTGCAATTTTTTTCCGGTTTTTACTTTCCAGTTTGGTTTTCAATTAAACGCTGTTTTTCATGTACTTGAATTACGCTTTCTATGGCCAGAACCACAGATATCATTTCGTTAGAACACATTTTCAATTGTTGTTGTTGACATCTGTCCGTCTGGAAAGAAAACCGAGAATGCGCCATGGTTTCAGTCTCTAACATAGCTATAGTAGCAGCACCTGCCATGGCTGTTCAGTCCTACTCTGCAAAGGCAGGCCCTGTAGTTGCACTCGAAGTGCGCGCCTGGCTCTGTGGGTGCTGAATGAAGAGCTTCTATTTACAGGTGGTGATTTCAGTTAAAAGCTTAAAGATTGAGCTGAGTGGGGCTGTGTATAAAATTAACCCTACAACGCTGAAGAAATTCCACTAAAAATGAGATTTTGGGACCAACAAAGAAAAATCCACTTCGCGGTCAGAGTGGGATTTGAAGCCAGAGCATGCGCATACAAGCCCCACTCACTAACCACTGATCCACCCCCCTTAATGAACTTCACCTCCTTTGTTTTCGCCTTTTGTCTGAGGAAGTGCTGGCAAACTGTCAACATTCGGATTAACTGCTGTCACTGCTGCCAAATTCCTCTGTCTGTTGGCCAAGTTCTGAAGTCGTTCTCGCAGATGATGACCAGGAGGAAGACTATTAGCTTTTGAATTTGGAACTGACACAGAACCTCCAGAATTTGACATTGGCCCCGCTGGTTTCGTCAATGACTGAGGTCGAGCTTGTTGCAGAGGCTTCTGATTCTGTGGCGGTGCATTTGAAGATCTTTGTTGGGTTACAAACGGACCAGCTTTCCTATTAGTGCCAAGTACGGATGTTGATGCAGCTTCAGATGGCGTTGTCCAAGACATTCTTGTTGGTACACCCTGAGAATGTTTTTGAAACTCTTGTGAAATACTAGTTGTTGGCTTCATTAGCTCCAAAATTGGTCGATCTGGGTGCTCTCTGCCTTGAAAATGGCCGTTAGCGGCAAATTGTCCTTGTAAATGGTGCTGAGGGTTGGTCAAAGATGGAGTAGTAGATGTTATGTACTGAATAGTGTTACCATCTCGAGAGTTTGGATTACCTTCAACTTGCATCGGAAGCTGACCTGAACCCCTTTGCGAGGAGAGTTCATTCACTGCTGGAGGAGCGACTGATGTTGTCTGACTTTTCTCTGAGGAAACCATCGATTGTTGCTCTCTTATTGAGGCAGATGAAGTTGGTTGACTAAATGCACCAGATCTAGAAGTTGATGTATTTGTTGAACGAGGGGCCAAAGATGTTGTAGATGCAGAGTACCCTATCGTGCTACCAGCTGGTTGTGTTTCCATTGGTGTAATGATGGACATATCCACGGAGATGCCTGCTTTAGACACCTGGGTTGTAACATTATCCTCTCTTTGAGTGTGAGGGCCTTGAGTAGGTGGATACATAAGAATGTTCGATCCTATCTGACCGTTGACCATATTTTCAAATCTCTCTGATTGAACGTGTGGATTTGTCACTAGATTATTGCCATGATTGGAAAGCTGAGGCTTGGAGCCTCCAAAACGGTGGATTCCATGGTGGTTGTCGATAGGAACGGCACCAGGATGACTGTACCCCACTGGTGTATGTGCTTGGGTACTATGTGGCCGTGTTGGTACCATTGGTTGGGATGAAAAACGTGCAATGTGATTTAGAGACCCGTCAGTCTTGTCGCCATATGAGTATGTTGGTGCAGTATTGGTTTGGAAATCCTGTACATGCGTCGTTTGCATGGCAAAATGACTTGGAATGCCTTGACCACTGGATGTTGCAAGTGGTATAAACGACCTGGCTGTTGTGGAGTCACTTTCTTGGTCACTCGCACTTCTTCCATGTTCTGCTTGTTGATGTGCTTGGCGAGCTGGTCCTCCTGGAAGATACTCCAGGTCACGATAATTTCCTTTTAACTCATCAATGGGCTGGTTCTTTAAAGCCACAGGATTCAAACTGTACAGAGAGTTGATACTGCTGGATAATACGTTGTACTCATAGCTTCTAAGAACGGCAAAAAGTTCTTTCTGGAAAAACAAATTAGAACATGCATTCAGTGCTGGAAATAAGTTTTCTTTATTCACAGGACATATATCCTTTCAAATCTTCCTTTTGGTCGGACATTTGACAAATTGGACCGGACATAATTTATTGACTGACAACACCTTGAAGAAGATAACTCAAGATGTGCTGGTGAGATGTTCGGTCATCATGTCCGACCACAATGTAAAATTGGCCGGACAATTTCAAAATTTGGTCGGACAATGTCCGATGACCGACTGTTATTTCACGTTTTGGAGGAAAACAATGATAAAAAAAGATAATGCTGTGTGTGAATCATGATAATGCATTTTCCCATTTATAACACTGCCAACTGGCCCCCTACAGTTTGTGAGTAGTCAGCAGTGTGTAAGTAATGAAACATGTAACACAATCAATGAACAATTTAGTTGGGAACTAGAAACGAGGCCAACAGAAGCCTACATTTTTATGGTCTTTACCAGTGAAGAGTTGAAAATCCAACCATTCGCAGAAGTCATTATAAAGAAAGCGTTTTGCCTCGCTTGGGTTTAAATCCATTACTACAGTTGTCCGGTAGCAATGTTCTATGTTCTGCGGTTACCGTAAAATTCTGAAAATAAGCCCCGGGGCTCATATTTTTTAAAGGCCCTTTTCGAGGGGCTTATTTTTGGAAGGGCTTATATTCGGAGGAGCTTACAATATCTACAGAAGGAAATTTGCGTTTCCAAATCGATTGGGCTACCCTTAAAGTTGGAAGTAAATTTACCGTTTTTGCTTTGTTTTACTTTGTATTTGAGGGCAATTTTCCACGTAATAGCTCCCGAGGGGGGGGGCCTTATATTTGGAGGGGCGATTTAACGGAAGATTTTTTGCGTTACCGCTTAGGGGGGCTTGTACATGGAGGGGCTTATTTTCGGAATTTTACGGTATCTACGGTCCATCTTTCATGAAATAGAACAGGGATGATGTAAAGTGAAAATAGTCTGTGTTATGAACATTTGCAGTGTTGATGAGAACTTATTGTGGGAGGTAACAAACAAAGAAAAAAGTGTGATGCGAATGAATGAATAAAAGAAAAAAGGAAAGAAGGAGGGAGGAAAGGTACGGAGGAATGGAGGAAGGCAGAAAGGGAGGGAGGAAGGAAGAAAGGAAGGAGGGATAGAAAGAAAGAAGGAAGAAAGAAAGAATTGAAGGAAGGAGGGATGGAAGGAAGGAGGAAGAAAGAAAGGAATTAATTTTAAGAAAGTCAGGAATGGAAGGGAGGTACTAACAAAGGAACGAACTAAGGATGACAGGCAGGACGTGAGGAAAGAGCGAGTGAGTGAGTGCATGAGTCGGAGTCAGTGAATGAGTTAATTTCAACAGGGGAAATACTCAGCATCGATGGTGAGGTTGAAACAATCTAAAGTCACGAGAAGTTCCTCGACTGATTTTAATTCACTGGCAAAACAAAGCATGTTTCAGATTTTGTTGGCGCACAATGGCTGTTACTACGGTTGAGCCCACGTTTCAGGGGTGTTCGTTTCAGACCGCGTGGAAGCGAGCATTCCGGGTCAACATTCGTGCAGATTTTGGGAAGAGTAACAGATTTAGTGCATGAAATGCAAAAAACAATGATGAGTCCCCCCCCCCCCCCCCCCAGAATTTCCTTTTTTCTCAGAGGAAGAGAAACTAAAGTTGTTGAAAGTCTAGAATCAAGAAATCACACCGTTCTCCGATAAAAATTCTTCAGTGTTTTGACCCGCTGAGACGGGGGCTCAACTGTAATAAAACAGCTATTCATTACCTTCAAATATTGTAGTTGCTCATCTGTATTTTTCTTATATTCGTGCAACTCACGCTGTAGAGCAATGTTTTGTTCTTGGGTATGAAGAATATCCTGCAACAAGCAATAGACCGAGTGCATAAATGGCAGCCCAAAAAATATCATTTTGTTTACGTGCTAATTAGACTCACTAGCCTCGTTTGCATGGACAAAATACAAAAGAAATGTTGCTTGAGAGCGAAGCTAGTGAGTCTAATTAGCACATAAACAAATGAATACGTTTTTGGCCACCATTTATGCATTCGGTCTATAGTTATGGCAAAATCAAACTTTATAGGCAACATTTACATTACCACATAATACTACTTTCATTTTTGGCCTTTACAATAGATGGTAATAATTACAATGATTGTCCAAACTGTGCAAAATGCCACCTGAACCTAGTTCAATTCTCTAGCTCCAACGAGTCTGCCACATCTCAGTATCCGGGCATCCGAACTAGAAATCGTAAGGGCTCGACCCCTGTCGGGAGCACTCGCAACGTCGTCCCCAGGGTCTTTCATCTCCCTACCCGAGAGGGAGCGAGGGATGGACCCTGGGAACGAGTTTGGAGGACTCGAACGTTTTCTGAGTGAATTCAAGTCCTCAATGATTAATGCATTTATTTAACAAAATGATACATACAGTTGCTAGGTTGTACATACATAAACCGGGGTATGATTGCTTTAAAGAAGAAAATGCTCCCAGTTGTTCCTTGAAGTAAAATTTGGGTTAAATGTACCCGAATGAACGAACCGCCATCTGCTCACGTACAGCTGCCTCACATCGCGCAGGGTGCAATAGGATCAGCTTTTCTCACTGTGCCTGTAGCATTCTCGTTGCCAACGACTTTGTTGTTGCGCAAGTTCCCCACCGATTGTTGCAAGTGTAACACTAGAGAGGGTAACTTAATGCGGCAAATAAACATAGGAAATGGTTAAAAAAAGAAAAGAACTTACGTTGGTTAAGGCATCAACCAAAGCTCTTTGTTCTTCAAATCCTTGGAGTATTTGCTCCCTCATGATCAACTCCGCCTTACGCTGAATTTCGCTCTGTAACGAAATAAAGTTAAAGTTAAGATGCAGATTTTCTTGAAAGTCAAAGGAAAGAAAAAAAGTACACACTTTGTCACCCTTGAAAATGCATTTACTTATCGGAACTTTTTCCTCCAGCCCAAGGGTCAGAATGCGTGGAAGAAGTGAAATGCGGTGTGCAAAGTGGTCAGTTCACAGTTCTATCTGAGAATCCACGTTTCACGAAACTTGTCGGCGATAAGATCCAAACACAAACTAGCCCGCGAACATTTGATTCAATTTACTCTCGAATGGCGTATGGAATGGAGCGCGGTCAATTCCTGAGGGATTAGGTTGGGCCAGGAGAAAAAAGACAGGGAGAGTGAGGAAATGTTTTTTGTGAATTTCTCAAAAATCAGTTGAGACGTCATATATGTGTAAAAGCATCGAGGAGCAACACCATGACAATGGTGGGGGTGGGTGGGTGGGGGCGGTGGCATTCTGCGCTGAAATACCTCCTTTAAGTAGCTCATCAACTTGGTGACCGCTGTGATAAGCGATGCTGTGTATCCACTGAAGCTCTCGGACACTGTCCCTGATGCTTGAGTCTGTTGCCGACCTGTCTCTGATTCATATGCTGCAATCTCAGTTTCCAGTTCCTCGACCATCTATAGAATAAGCAATAAAAAATGTTTACGAACAAGAAGACAATGCAATAAACTACCAGTCATGCCAAAAAGAGCAAGATTGGTCGAATGGTGAAGGAATACGTCATCTTAAGCCAATGCCTTTCTTCATCTGATCAGGAAATATTTTACAAGCAATGACTGCAGTTTACGGAGTGATTAAAATATGAATAGTAATTTAGCGAATAATATAATTCAACACTTAAGTACTGAAATCCAACGGACTCAACGAATATGATACAAAGTTACAATAAACATAAAAATGTAAGGAAAGGATGGCATCTTATGTCATCTTCCGTATTTAAACATGAAGGTTCAAGGTTGTTTCCTCACTTGATGAGGTATGCCTCTCTAGCTTTGCGTGTACTATCTCGAATGGGGTGAATGAAAGTCATTGCCTTTCGAGATACTGGCCGTTCAATCAGCCTTCCTCTTTTTGGTTTACTTTTTGACAATTTTTATACCTCTGATTACATCCATCACCAGGATTGGTTCTTCTGTTTTGCTACACCGGTCCTTGCTTACTCATTTGTATTCAAATCTAGTAGTTTAACCAGGGTCAGAGAAGGTTGCGATTATAATGGAGATGATGATGATGATGATGATGCTGCTGCTGATGATATTGACAACATTGATGAAAATGAAATTGAGGTTGATAGCAATGACGATGAGGATGTTTATTTTGATGATGATGCTTCAGATAATGACGACAACAGTGATGATATTCCCTTAAAGAGAGATGATGATATCAATATGAATGACAACAAAGTGCTATAAGTCACCTTCTTCAAGTCGTCTAAACTTCGTAATCCACTTGAGGATGAATTAGATGTTGCTTTTACAGCTGCTTTTGCTTTCTTCGTTTTATTTGATCCCTGCTGATCCGCTGTTACGTTTCTTTTGAAACACAATGGTAAAACAAAAACGATGTCAAATTTTTGTCAAGGAAACTGGATTGCCTCCAGTGTACTCAGTTTGAACCAGAAACCCATAAGGGTTGAAACGTGTAACGGCCCCTTGTGTGCTTGGAAACAAGCTTCTGAATATTCAATTTGCTAAGTACCATATTGGAACAACAAGAGCGAGGGGTTTCCAAATATGGTACTTAGCACTGAAACATTCAACCAATCAGTTCGCACTGAATATTCGGAAGCTGTGAACGCGCGTTACACGTTTCAACCCTTATGGGTTTCTGGTTTGAACGCCATACAAGACGTGTCTGAACGCATTATTTTACCTGAAAGATGGCCTGGTATTAGGTGCAACGGAACTATTCACAGTTGTTTCTCCAGTAGTCACTAAAAGTAAAAAATAAACAAAAACGGATACAAAGCATGGTTATGTTTCAAAAAATCTGCAGTATTTCGGCTGAGACAGGGCTTTGGATTATTCAAGAAGACCTTGAAGTTTAACTACGTGCTGATATGATGACAAGGCAACACTTTCTCCTAAGCACCTTGAGTGTTGTTCTGGGTGGAATTGAATGCAAGACCTCCTTTCTACCCATTGAACTAACCATTGGGAGGTTAGATCAGGAGATTTTGATGAGGGGCAAGACGACTGGTAACACTTCACTTATCAATCAGTGTCTCAGTATTCACAGGCATTCACAGGAGTTACAACATTGCAGCCAAAACGGTTAGAGGCCAGGGTGTTCTGTTGCTAAAGCACTTTAAGTCTTGATGATTTCAGTTGACACAGTTGACACCAGAGCAACATGACAAGAGCTTTTGAAAACACACCAAGTTACCTGGTACCAGAAATCCAGGGCCTCCTGCGACAATTTCTGTTGACTTTTGGCTAAGAAATGACGAGGGTTCACTGAGGTGATCAGCCTCCAATGCCATACCACCACCTGATGCCACGTGTTCTATACGCCCCTCAGGGTTAGGTCTGACCACACTCGTGGCTTTTGCATCAGTTGGCAGTGGAACAGCAGCTTGCAGGTGAAAATAAGGCTCAGAGTTACCCAGGGGCTTGGTAGGTCCTTCACACACAATGCCATGCTTTGCCACATGGTCAAGGCCACTCCCATGTTGTTCCACATGGCCACCACCATACAGTGCCAGGTGTTCTGTGCCACGTTCATATGGTGCCAAATGGTTTGCAACTGGCCCTTGCTGTGCCTGGACACATGAGCCCCGCTCATTTATAAGATCACTTGGCGATTGATTCTCCACATCCCGGCGCCGTTCCTGAGCGACAAACTGTTGAAACCTCTGAAGATCCAGCATGGGTTGGAAAGAAGAATTTATGTGTTTTGTTGCATGGTCAGTAGGTGTTCCAGGAGACTGGTCTGTAAGTAAAAAGAAAAACAGTGAGAGGTTAGCAGTTTCAGGCCTTTCTCATCTCAGGTTCCCAGTAAAAATAAATAGAGGATATTACGTGGTCACGCAGGGATACGAATTTTATCTTCTCGTGCTGAAAGTATCTCTCACTCGTTCGCTTCGCTCACTCGTGAGAGCTACTTTCAGCACGAGAAGATAAAATTCGTATCCCCAAGCGGCCATGTAATGTTCTGTTTATTACATAGATATTGATGAAATGTCTAGATTTCAAACAACTTGTTTTACTCATTTTCGAAATAATGGAAAAGTGGTCACCGACCGCTAACCAACCGCTAAAGCATGCATGTTGTGTAACATGAAACAAGATATGAAAGTTATGAAAAACAAATCTTGATAATTGTAAAATTGTTCAATAAAAATGTGAATGTAGTAGAGAAGAATTATATTAAAGCACAAAAGCATCTTACAATGAAGAGGAAGCTTGTGTTTTATTGGCTAATCGTGTTCGTTACCATGACAACACCTATATTCTCACATGTGAAGGATAAAAATGACATGTTCACTGTGCACGGTGAAGATATGATTTTTTTAGTAAAAGGAGAAATCCTGGTATTTCATCAGTACTGTATCTATATAATAAATGAAAAGATGTTCCTTTCAATTAATTAGTTAAAATTTGTGATTACCTGAAGTTAAACTTGCAGTAATCACTATTCTTCTCAACTCAATGGGTATAATAATTATTGCCGTTTTGCACCATTCATAGAACTTATGCAAAGAAAACATCAAGATTTACACACCTCAAAACTATGTTCTGGAGATGGAGCAACTACTGAGGCTTTTAGGAAATGATGTGCGCTATAAATTTAATAATCTTAACATCCTTAGTCCTTAACAAGAATGGAGAACCTTTCCCTCTTGTTGCGCAGAAAATTACTGAGAGACAAATGGAGCTTGGACATAAAATACCTTCTTTGTCATCATCTGACAACTCATTCAATGCCGGTGTTCTCATAATTGAATCACTTAGCAGTGAGAGATGAGTTGGTGTCTGTGGGGGTTCAGCCACTGGACCAATGACATATCTAAAAGATCAATCAATTTTTATCATGTGTCAATACAGTTTGGTTGATTGCTAGAGATTGGTCAGATTTCAATTTTAATGTTAATTTAAACAGCGGTCAAAATTTAGAGGTCGTCCGGTCGTCCTAGATGACCAGAAAGTTTACCAGGTGACTAGATATTGATAAAATGAAAAGGTTAGTTGCCCGAAGAAAAGACAACGGACAAAGCAGCCAAAAATAGAAACTGAACTACCTATGGTTAGCTTGTCGGTTTTCTTTTGTCAGTGTCCAATAGCAGTGTGAAGTTAACAATAATGAATTTGCCCCAGTTGAGCATTTTTCCATGATTTGGATATCTGTAGCTTTTGCAAAAATTGTCAGATAGTCAGTCAGAAAAAGTTAATGTCACAAACATATAACTGGCAATGGG
>OX421457.1:1457500-1495000 GCA_949126865.1 Montipora capitata | reverse complement strand
TTTTGTCCCTTTGGCCATCTCTGCAAAAAAAAGACCCTGACAGAAAAATTTAGTAGACGCATGATCGATTTGTGGTCGAACAGGCAGGTGATAGGTGAAAATATTATGTGAGCAATAATTTTGTGGATAACTTTAAGATAATTTTTATTTACCTGCAGCCTGGTTCTGCCATCTTTGAAAAGGAACTTTAGCAGCATTCTTAGATTTGTGAAGTTGATGCCTTCTAATCTTGAAAGAGAATGATGACATTCACCTACAATACTCATAGACTGATGTTGTTGTATTGATCGATAGATTCAAACAATGTGGTAAAAGAGGCAACAATGTCTTGGTTTGAAGCTAATGCCTGTAACTATTGAACCTGTGGAAGACTTATCTCTGAAACTTTGGAGTGATATGAAATACTAAATGCATCTACAATTATCCACAATTGCTATCCAGAAGGGTTACAGGGCTTGGTTGATCAACCAGTGGCTAGCATCTTACTCTGGACATAGTTAGGATAACTAACATGGATCCTGTGAATAAGCTATGCCAAAACCAAATTGAGTTATTCACTGTATAGCAATATCCACATTGTGAACAACAGGGAGTAGAACTGATGCTGAAAGCTATTGAGAATGTGACCTATGATCTCTAACACCCTTGAGTTGGAGGTGGAGGGAGGGGCAGAGAGGTAGTTGATAATCCTAACCCTCTCAGGTGTGTTGACAGTGGAATCAAGGTTCCAACACACCTCAGCAACACCAGCCCCTCCCCCCCCCCCCCCCCACGTCCCGTCACCCCTTCCCCAACGTACATGTACCAGCATAAATATACAGTATCAACATCGATCTCCGTCAACCATTGGGATTTGACCCTTTGACTTGCCTGGGGATTCAAAATTTGAACAAATCAGTCTTAATAGACTTCACGCAGCGATCAGGACGTTTCGTCAGTAACAAAAATAACACAAAGAAAAAAAAACGCACCGCGAGAGATGTCAGAGATCCAAAATGATTTTAGCCTAAGGCATATTAGAAAGCTGTAGATACCTGTTCTTCTTTGGTCGCCTTATGTACATTTAGGTCATTAACCGTGCTCTGAAAGTCAAGTTTAACATTCCCTTGTAAGCTTAAAACAGTTGACAAAAATTTTACCAGGGTATGAAAAAAATATATCGATCGATATATAGCTTCTTGTCGTGATCAAGATTTTCTCAAGATTCAAGGAAAACTCTACTTACATCCCATTCAGGCTTCTTCTTCTTCTTTCTTTTGGTAGATTTAACGGTTTGTTTCGTCGCTACATATCTGACAGGGCGACTTGTGCGAAGACTGTTATCTCCTAAAAGAAAGCCTTTGGTCGCCATGTTTATTAGTTTTTATTTCCCGCCTCAAAGGTAGAGCCCAGTCCCCGCTAGCTGAGATCAGAAACGAGGCTCCCCAAGAATGTTTCCCTTTTTGTTTTTTCCCCGACAGTACGTTGGTAACAAGTTTTAGCTTGATTGTTTGACTGTGCAATGACCAGACACAAGCGAAACGAAGGAACGAAAATATTAAAGATCCTGAAATCCTGTGTCCAGTTGGATTGAGGAGTAGAACGGGCGAAACGAGAAACTAACGGCTGGAAATCTGAACCTTCATAGCTGAGTGAAGAAAATTGGTATCCTCCAATCTAGATTTTCTCTATTTTTACTTTACAGTGACGTCTCGAAGAAAAGAGAGAGCAACCTCAACTAGGCCAGTCTAGCGGACATGACATTCTTGGCACGCTGAACCCAGGAAGGTGTGGTCCTTCAATCAATTAATCAATCCAGTTATTTTTAATGAAACGAGAAACAAAAAAACGTGTAACTTTACAATATGTTGATAAGAAAGTTATAATTAAGAATATATAAAAATGTCTAACATTATAAAGTTCCTTATATACGGTGAATTTTATTGAAGAGGCATCTATTAAGGAACCAATGCTTGAAGCGTTCAGTTTTAACTCTATGTAATATAAAAAAGACATGCTTGCACTCACGGAGTACACGTCTCCTCTTTGGAGAGAGCAAATCATGAAGTATATGATCATCACTGATTACGTACTTAAAGAGCTTACAGTCCCTTTCTTTAATTAGCCAAGTATAGTTGTTTTTCTTTTTTTGTGGTAAAGTCAAACCTGTATGCCCTCTTGAGAAACCTGTATGCCCTCTTGAGAAACCTGTCGATTCTGTCTAGATATTTTCGCTGGTAAGCTGCACCCCAAACTTCAATCCCATACAAGAATACGGACATGACGAGCGAGTTATGACTAAACAAATACTTAAAATGATCTTTTAGGACATCCATAGGATTTGCATACCCTAAAAATGTATATTCGACTGCTGGCTTTGGATGGCATATTAATTGTCGATATGGACGGATGTCCCAGTTCGTAGCATCTTCCTGAAATGTGACTCCTAATAGTTTTAACCATGATTTCCTTTTTCTTCCTGGTAGTTCTGGAGGGGATAACTTAGTAGTTTTGCCGTGCATGCACATTTCCCATGTTTTGGTAAAATTGAGAGACAGTCATGCATCTCGTATCCGCACACTTCTTCATGTTCTCAACCTCAGTGTCGGCAGTATCTGTGCTTTGCCTAACAGGAACACATATCGTAATGTCGTCAGCATACTTCATTAGGAGATTGGGGGATGGAGCAGTGGTGTGAGCACTCGCCTCTCACCAATGTGACCCGGGTTCGATTACCAGACTCGGCGTCATTTGTGGGTTGAGTTTGTTGGTTCTCTACTCTGCACCAAGAGGTTTTTCTCCGGGTACCCCGGTTTTCCACTCTCGTCAAAAACCAACATTTGATTTGATTTGCGTTCACTTGTTGATTTCAATTTGCAGTGTCCTCGATTAGTGATCTACAGCGCTAGAAGATTAGACACTTAATTAAAGTTCCTTTCCTTTCCTTTCCTTTCCTTTCATTGGAGAAACCAAAACCATAAGAGAAAATAGAATGGGTCCTGATACGGTGCCTTGAGGAACCCCCCTATTAATGACAACGAACGCAGTGACCACGCATCGTCGACAACCACTCTTTGTTTTCGATTGTCCAAAAAAGCGCTTGTGATCCAGTTGATGATATATGGGTTTATGTTAGTAGAATTCAGCTTGTCACAGATAATCTTGTGGAATACTGTGTCGGATGCCATACTAAAATCAAAGGACAACACGCCCACATAGTCAAAGACACGATGATCTACTATAGACAAACAGAAATGTTGACATTTTAAGAGGGCTAAAGTAGTGTTGCACCCCTCCTTAAATCGAATTTGAAATTGATGATTGTTAATGATCGACTTAAATTCTGTTGACATTCTTGTTTGAATAGCAGTCTTTAAAAAAGTCTCAGTACGATGTTGGTTAGAGAAATTGTTGCGAGTTGCGTGCATTCAGTAATTGGCGACTCTTTTGGGATTGGTCTGACGTTTGCTATCTTTCAAAGTGTAGGAACAAACTGGTGCATGATAGAGTAGTCAAATATCTTAGTGATAATCGGTGCAAGCTGGTGAGCATAGTCTTTCCACAACCAACGGGGGAGTTGATCAGGGCCTGCAGTGGTTCGTTTCTGGTTAAGCAGGAACCATTTGACTGTGTTAACAACAAAAGTAGGGATTCTAGTTCCATTAGGTATTAGAAGTTGTTCAGGCGCAGTATACTGCGGGCTGGTGTTGATCTATTTGAACTAGGAATTGATAGTTTCTGGTTCGATGCCATATGGATGAGATAATTTGGTTATTCGATTTTCTGCCAGTTATCTTGTTGACTGTGTCTCACCAACCTTGGTTCCATTTCTATATGTTTAGAGGCTTCACTGTAGACTTCCCGAACTTGATTCTCTCTTATCAGATTGTTTATTCTTTCCTGCAGCATGGTGTCTTCGAGGAATTCATTTATTCCTTATATTGCACAGATGTTAACGGCGATATAAAAAGGAGGATCTCGAGATGATATTTTCACTTTGATGAACGAGAAACACTCGTTATATATCTGAGTTAGAGTGTCAGTAAGCTCGTTAACTTTGTCATTTACGTCATTATGCGTCCTTGTTCAACTTAATTAAACGGAGTAGGTCCATTTTTTTTCGAATTGAAAGTTCTTCTGCGATAAGCTTCCAATAGGGTAGGGGTATTTTGCCGATCGCCGAATGGTTAGCTTTCAGCTGTTATTAGGGACCTTTAGATCGGAGGACGAGGACGACTACGAGTACGAGTTTTCCGTTCTGAGCACGCGCACTTCGAAAAATGTCGGCCTCCGAACCTTATGCGCATGCTCAGTACGGAAAACTCGTACTCGTAGTCGTCCTCGTCTTCCGATCTAAAGGTCCTACTGTTGCGAACCTTTTCGACAAGTTTACTACCGAGAATTTTGTTCCATGAAAAATCGGTCGATCTTAATGACGGAAAACAATTAAGACTGCTATATATACCAGAGTTGCCTTTGCATCTTGGGTAAGTAATGGCGAACTACCGCTGACTACATCCAATTCTAATTAACAGAAAAAAGCCACAAGGTCAGAGGTAGCTTTAACTTGGACCGGTTAATTTAGGATTTCATATAGCAGCAACAGTGAAAACTGAAAGAACAGCTCTTTTGTCTTTTCAAAGCAAACTCAACTGTCCGTGCATACGGCGAGAGCTACTGAAATTTAAATTGACCGATCAGAATTTATCGCTCGGGAAAAACTGTGCTATCCGAAAGGGACAGAAAACCATTCGAAGGATTTTGTGGCAACTTTTTTGTCAACAACCTTTGGCGCCAAAACTGGACTGCCAGCGAGCAGCGATTCTAACCTCAGCTGGTGTGCTTTGGCTGTTATTTGTGCTTTTTCTAACTATTTTAAGACGAATTCAGTCTACTATTTTCGAATCAAGTGTAAGAAGACGTCAAAACTGTATTGATAATTTAATTATTTGCGTTAACTTTGCGAAAAATAGATTTCGTTGGCGTCCTTTCGACAGGGTAGATCGACAACAACGTCGTTTACGCAAAGAATGCACCGTTTCCAGTGAAAGGGAAAATGATTGACAGGATACCACAGTTTTGACTGCCTCGCGCATTGCGGGCGCTGGTTCTGTATGCACGGCCGTACTCGTAAGATCGAAATCTGCGATAAATACTGATCTAGGAAAAAAAAATCGACTATTGTCTCTCCTCGTACACGACTGTACCCATTTTCCGGTTAAAAGATCTTTATCTCAAGGCATTTCTCAAAAATTAAAAAAAGATTCGCTAGAAACGGCTCAAGGGTTTCCTGTACATTGTACTTTGAACTTTTTTAGTGCCCAGGGTTGCTCAAAAATGACGTCACAATCTCACATTAATGTTGTTATGACAATTGAAAAATCACATGACGGTTTTCGTTTGGTGTTGAGAGATCTTTTGCGCACAGGGAAGCTACTCCGGCAAAATGGATAATATACCACTCACCACCGACAGGGTAGGATTCCTAATCATAAATGTTATAATTATCAATAGATCCTAGAAGAAAATTAAAAAAACAAAGGAATTCTTGGCGATAAATAACGCATGACTCGAAGTCAAAAATATCGACAAATCATGTTAGTTTTTTCTCGTTAACGCTTTTTCACGGATTTTTTTGAAAGTGCTTACTAATATTCTGATCATCCAATCAGCTTCAGTATTTCATAAAGGTGCAAAGCAAAATTCAGAACTTAAAACGTTTATAGGGATGTCTTCAAAGCTCTTTACAAAATTGTTTATTCCTTTAATCCCTGAACTGGCTTCCATTGACGAGTAAAATCATCTGACGTTAGACAGAGTAAAATCTACAAGTGTCGTTCTTGGTCAGGAAATGGTTAAAGCGAAGGAGACACAGTTTTTGAGTCAGACGTACATGTTAAATTGACAGTCAATTCACAGTATTATGTATGAAACAAGACTGCGCGCGCAAACCGTTTTGAGTGATTATGACGCAACTGGTTCGTTTTTGAGTTGTTTGGATAAAAACTCTTGGCTAAGAACGGTCCACTAGAACAGTAGTTAGTCCTTTATGTATGTCTTTGCAAATTAAAAATAAAAGAAAATAACGATAAAAAATAGTATCTTGTCGACTTTTTGTGCTGTTGTTGCCCATATTCTACTTTCATGTAATAACACTTTCCTTTTAATAAAATTGTGGGAATAAGAAAGTAATTTGTCTCAGGAAAATAGGGATCAACGCGCATTTACAAAATTAACAACTGTACGAAGGTCTTTGAAACCCTCGTCAATTCCATGGTTACTTACTTCCTACACCGTCAGTGCTTACTGTCTGACATAAAAAAAGCAACACATTTTACGTACCCATTAGCCATGCGCAAAAATTATTGGCGCGAACGTCTGTATCGCCTGTCACCGCCCTCTGAATGAGAAAAGAAAGCATCCTTTAATTCTTTGCAGGCCAGTTGAGGATTGTCCCATTGGTGATTTGTTTAAAAGGAAAATTTTCTCTACTTCTTTCCGCAGACCATCGCGAGAAGAATCACAAAAATTACCATAAGCTATGACAAAAAGTCATCTTCAAAGATATTTCAAAATGGAGCATATATGGGAGATTACCACAAGAAGGAAAGACATTTGATGATCGATACCTTAAACCACAGAAGCGTCTACGAAACTACTGAGGAGTTAATTGTAATTCCACAAGGAAATTACAGGGTTACCACCTACCTGTTCAAAATGACTGAACAACATTGGATCAAAAGCCAAAATAACGCACATTTTAAAAGAACAACTTACCGCGGCATCCGTAATATCGATACATTTCCTCCAGCAACGGGTGAAAAGGAAGCTATGGAAAATTTACCAAGTGAGTAATGTATACAATCCAGAATTGTCTATCTCTTCCAATTGGAATTGGCCAATCAGTTTACGGTATTGTTGACGGCCTGCTAAATAAACGCCAATTACACTGGCATGATGATAACAATGTCTCCGATTGGCCCAAAACCAAGGGGATTGCTTGGGGAACGAAATGCCGCCACCTTTTCCCTGAAAAAAAGTCTACCATGCAGTATCTGTGCTTTGGTAGCAAGCCCACCATTTCTTCATCCTTAGTCCCTTCTTCCTCCCTCTTTGTCCAGCGCTTGCTGTATTCAATGATAAAATTCGATCGCGTTTAAACCCGGCTTTTTTAAAATTATATTCTGACTAGGTGAAGACACATCATTTGAAGAACCAGACGATTCCATTGACGAAGAATCAGAGGAAGATTCCCTTTCTGGACTTTCCAGCTTGTTCTCTAAGCAAGAATCAGTTTCATCAGATACCAACGATGACTCACTGTTGAATGAAAGTTCATCGGAAGAAGACACTGACTCTGAATTAGATGGAATAAACGGCCTCCTTGATGGTCATTTCAAAGAGACAGAGGCTAATGAGAGTGAATATCTCGGTTTCCACAATTTGGCCTTCAAGCAAGAAGATGGTGAGGATGCTGTATTAGAGTCTGTGAAGAAAAAGAGAACGCAAATAAGACAAACAGTACATTGTTACCGCAAAAAATCTACCATGCAGTACCCGAGCTTTGGTTGTAATCATGATAAGCAAAACATTTCCTAAATTCCTTCCCCCTTTTTCTTCCCTTTTTTTGCTTGCTGTATTCAATAATATAATTCGATCGTGATTGAACCCGGCTTTTTCGATTATCTTCTGATTAGGTAAAGACACGTCATTTGAAGAACCAGACGACTCCAGTGGAGAAGATTCAAAGGAAGAGTACCTCACTGGACTTTCCAGCTTGTTCTCTAAGAAAGAATCAGTTTCATCAGATACCAACGATGACTCACTGTTGAATGAAAGTTCATCGGAAGAAGACACTGACTCTGAATTAGAGGGAATAAACGGCCTCCTTGATGGTCATTTCAAAGAAACAGAGGCTAATGAGAGTGAATATCTCGGTTTCCACAATTTGGCCTTCGAGCAAGAAGATGGTAAGAATGCTGTATTTGAGTCTGAACTAATTATTATGTCAGATGATGATGACGACATACCAGGGTCACTCAGCGAATTAGACGATTACTGACGATAAAAGGCAAAACGAATCATTAAGGGAAGGCTTGAAATCTGCATCACTCGAAATCGCAGTAAAGAAAAAGATAACGCAAATGAGACAAACATGTACATTGTTACCTCAAAAAATCTACCATGCAGTACCTGAGCTTTGGTTGTAAGCAAAACATTTCCTCAATTCCTTCCCCCTTTTTCTTTCCTTTTTTTTCTTGCTGTATTCAATAATATAATTCGATCGTGATTGAACCCGGCTTTTTCGATTATCTTCTGATTAGGTAAAGACACGTCATTTGAAGAACCAGACGACTCCAGTGGAGAAGATTCAAAGGAAGAGTACCTCACTGGACGTCGACGTTTCAGCTTGTTCTCTAAGCAAGGATCGGTTTCATCGTATGCAAACGATGACTCACTGTTGAATGAAAGTTCATCGGAAGAAGACACGGACTCTGAATTAGATGGAATAAACGGCCTCCTTGATGGTCATTTCAAAGAAACAGAGGCTAATGAGAGTGAATATCTCGGTTTCCACAATTTGGCTTTCGAACAAGAGGACGATGAGAATGCTGTATTAGAGTCTGAACTAATTAGCATTTCAGATGATGAGGACGACATGGCCGAGACACTAAGCCAACTAGACACTTATAACGAGGAAATCCAAAGCGAATCATTAGGCGACAGTTTGAGATCTGTGTGCTTCGAAATCACAGACGAAGAGGAGAAAGGAAATGGGAAAGAAAATGATGAGAATGCTGTATTAGACTCTGAGCTAATTAGTATGTCAGATGATGAGGACGATGTGGCAGGGGCACTCCGCGAAATAGACGATTATAACGAGGAAAGGCAAAACGAATGCGAAGGCTTGAAATATGGGTCACTTGAAGTGGCAGGTGAAGAAGAGAACGCAAGTAAGACAAACAAGCACATTGTTGCTGATCATGAAGCAGGGACAAAGGAAAGCTTCGGGGAAGAAACAGAACGGACCCAGCAAGGCAAAGATGAGGCGGCCGATGAAGGCAACTGGAAAACAGTAAAAAAATCGTTAAAAATCGCTGCCGGTTGCGCGGGTGTCGCCCTGGCGATGTATGCAGCTTACAAATATTTCAGGTGAGATTATAGAGCGCAAAATATTCATATTCTTATTAGTGTTATTTAACAATTAGACCTGTAGCCCGCAAGGGCCACGGGTCAATAGCCCATGAGGCGAAGCCGAATGGGCTATTGACCCGTGGCGCTTGAGGGCGAAGGGTCTAATTGTTTTAGTATCACCCAACTAGTCGGACAGAAAAGGCAGTAATAAAGTTAACAAATGCAAGTTGAAGAAATATTTATTTGGGAATAAAAGGAAAGAAAGCGTCACGGTTTTTGTCATAATAAAGAGGGCGGGACATTAAAACTAAGGCTTGTTGGAAAACCAGGTTTTTCGCCTCGTTTACGAACAAGACATGCAGATTTTTTTTAAAATAAAACTAGTAAGCAGCACACAGCAACAGATCTTGTCAACTATTTCTCCGACCGGTTTCTTCTGATTACGCAGACTTCATCAGGGAGTTTGAACAGGATGGTTAAAAGGAACTTATTTTATACCTTATTTACAAAGCACACATTACGTTTTAGCGAGGGTGTGAACAGTGAAAAACACCTACACAACCGTACGTGCAGGATATGACTAAAATCCTGCATGACGCTGAGAATTGTAATTTTATGGCTCGTGGATTTGACGTTAAATCCAAAATTACAATTCTCAGCGTCATGCGTGATCTAAGTCATATCCTGCACGTACTGTTGTGTAGGTGTTTTTCGCTGTTCACACCCTTGCTGGAACGTAATGTTTGCTTTGACAAGATCTATTGCAGTGTGCTTCTCTTAAAAAATTAAATAAAACAGTCAAGTCGCAGAGCAGGAAATCAAAAAGCACGACAAAGTTTTTAGAAATAAACAAATGAAAGCCGTGATAGCAACCAGAACTGAAAAAGGGTTAGGTTTTTACAGCTCATTCAGTTAAATGACTCAACAGTTTACTATGAGATTTAAATGTACCCTACTAATATATCCTCTATTTTTTTCCTTTTCGTTTTATAGAAGTTGATCACCAGGGACAGCGCTTATCATGTAAACTGCCTTAATTTTTAAGAAGCTCAGCCATTTTTGTATCTAAAAATGTTATTGATTCCTCTTATTGTCATTTATTTAAGTTACCTAAAACGACGATATATTGGGACATTTGTCCCACGTTTTTTCTTGGTCGATTCACCTGTAAATATCAAGTTATTTGTTACTACTTGAGTGTGCAGTTGGCCACTGCTTTTCAGTTTTCTCCATATTTTCTGAGCCATATATTTGACACTAACATAACATTTATTGCACTTTCACATCGGAAATTTGAAAACAACTTTCATTTTTAAACAATTGAAGAATTTGCTGCACGGGGCCCATAACCCGGGTTAATGATTGAGGTCTATGACCAATTTTCATGTACTGCTTCGAGAACCACTCTTTTTCATGCAGAAAGAACCGCGCATGCATTTGACAGTGACGACTTAATTTAGAGGTAACACGGGCTCAAGGAATAAAAGCGGATCGAGCAAAAGCAAGAGCGATGACATATTGAAAAGGGAAAGGAAAACAAAACAGGGAACCGAGTCTTTATCTTTACCTTATTAAAATTTTATTTAGCTAACTTATACGCTATGTAGTAAATTTTCCAGTGTTCTTCTTCTTCTTCTTCTTCTTCTTCTTCTTCTTATTATTATTATTGTTATTATCATCATCATCATCGTCATTGACGTCCTTGTCGACGTCATTGTCATCGTCATCCTCACATTATCAGCAGTTAAACGTAAAGATCCCGAGCCATCTGGAACATCAAGGCTGAGAACGGATCCTTTGGTTATTTAGTTTAGATAGGTAGGGTTTTTTTAGGCTATTTAGTGAATTTAGCAATTAGTATTATGATTATGGTTATTATTATTTTTATTACCGCTGTCATCATCGTCATCGTCGTCGTCATCATCAACATCATCATCATCATTATTATTATTATTATTATTATTATTATTATTATTATTATTATTATTATTATTATTATTATTACCTTTATCATCATCATCATCATTGTTATCGTGATCATTATCAGTATGGATTCCGAGCCATCTGAAACATCTGGGCTGAGAACGGAACCGAGTTTTGGTCATTAGGTTATTTAGTTTAGATAGGTAGGGTTTTTTAGGCTATTTAGTGAATTTTCCAATTATTATTATTATTATTATTATTATTATTATTATTATTATTATTACCTTTATCATCATCATCATCATTGTTATCATGATCATTATCAGTATGGATTCCGAGCCATCTGAAACATCTGGGCTGAGAACGGAACCGAGTTTTGGTCATTAGGTTATTTAGTTTAGATAGGTAGGGTTTTTTAGGCTATTTAGTGAATTTTCCAATTATTATTATTATTATTGTTATTATTATTATTATTATTATTATTATTATTATTACCTTTATCATCATCATCATCATCATCATCATTGTTATCATGATCATTATCAGTATGGATTCCGAGCCATCTGAAACATCTGGGCTGAGAACGGAACCGAGTTTTGGTCATTAGGTTATTTAGTTTAGATAGGTAGGGTTTTTTAGGCTATTTAGTGAATTTTCCAATTATTATTATTATTATTGTTATTATTATTATTATTATTATTATTATTATTATTATTATTATCATTATTATTACCTTTATCATCATCATCATCATCATTGTTATCATGATCATTATCAGTATGGATTCCGAGCCATCTGAAACATCTGGGCTGAGAACGGAACCAAGTTTTGGTCATTAGGTTATTTAGTTTAGATAGGTAGGGTTTTTTAGGCTATTTAGTGAATTTTCCAATTATTATTATTATTATTATTATTATTATTATTATTATTACCTTTATCATCATCATCATCATTGTTATCATGATCATTATCAGTATGGATTCCGAGCCATCTGAAACATCTGGGCTGAGAACGGAACCGAGTTTTGGTCATTAGGTTATTTAGTTTAGATAGGTAGGGTTTTTTAGGCTATTTAGTGAATTTTCCAATTATTATTATTATTATTATTATTATTATTATTATTATTATTACCTTTATCATCATCATCATCATTGTTATCATGATCATTATCAGTATGGATTCCGAGCCATCTGAAACATCTGGGCTGAGAACGGAACCGAGTTTTGGTCATTAGATTATTTAGTTTAGATAGGTAGGGTTTTTTAGGCTATTTAGTGAATTTTCCAATTATTATTATTATTATTATTATTATTATTATTATTATTATTATTATTACCTTTATCATCATCATCATCATTGTTATCATGATCATTATCAGTATGGATTCCGAGCCATCTGAAACATCTGGGCTGAGAACGGAACCGAGTTTTGGTCATTAGGTTATTTAGTTTAGATAGGTAGGATTTTTTAGGCTATTAAGTGAATTTTCCAATTATTATTATTAAATATTATTATTATTATTATTATTATTATTGTTATTATTGTTATTTTTGTTACCCCTCTCATCGTCATCGTCGTCGTCAACATTATCGAAATCGTTATCGTCATCATCATCATTATTGTCATTATTATTATTATTATCATCATTATTATCATTATTATTATCATTATCATTATTATTATCATTATCATTATTATTATTACTTATTATTGTTATTTTTGTTACCGCTCTCATCGTCATCGTCGTCAACATTACCGCCATCGATATCGTCGTCATCATCATCATCGTCATTATTATTATTATCATTATTATTATTATTACTGTTATTGTTTTTGTTACCGCTCTCATCGTCATCGCCATCGTTATCGTCATCGATATCGTCATTATTATTATTATTATGATCATCATCATCATTATCATTATGTCCTAGTCCTTCTCTCTTTTACTCGTCATTCTCTGTGGCTCTCTCTTCTTTTTCTTCTCGTTTTGATTATTATTATTTCTATTAACTGGTTCCTTTCCCAAACAGAAGAATTCAAATGTTGACAGCTTACGTAATTTTCGCTCACGCTCTTGTCACTGGCTAAGCAAATGTTTGATAGTTGAATTGCCTGCGTTATGGGCCCCGAAACGTCTTGTGATAAAATAAAGTAAGAAAGTATGCTATAATCTTAATCTAACAATCTACCTCATTCTGCAATAAAATACCAACTCAACTTGCCATTGTTCCTTGGTGGCTTCATTACATGACAGAAATAGAAGGTTGATTATGTCGACTAGGAAAACCCTTTAGTATTTATCACACATCAGTCAAGTACGTTCGACTACAGAGAACCAACTAGGAATTCTACAAAAACGGCCACCTTTGTTGTGGGTCATGAAGGAGTAAAATGGGAGCTGGGATTGGCCCGATTTTTCGGTGGGAAAACGGGATTTGATCACTGGGAACTGTGGGATTTTGTTACTGGGAATATTATCGAGAAAGAGTCCTTGGTGCGAATGGGATTTGTATCATCAGAGGTCATAAGGCATTAGTTCTACTCAAAAGTTCCTGATATCAAATATTTCATGTGAGAGTGAGGACCTTCCTGAAGCTAACAGACCTGATTTCGAACCTCAAAGCTCCCTACCTCTAATACGGCTTCACTAGCACAAATTGACTTCCCTAAACCCGCTGCAACCAATTCAATCACTCGAAAAGAAGAAGCTCAGATGACGTATTGGTCAAGGCGCCATGGTAAATGTGTTAGGCACAGGAACTGAAACGTCTATGAACGTACCCTACCGATTTGCAAGACCTCTGGGCCTAGCGATTGTTGTGGGGCTAGTGACGAGGGCAAAGACTCCGAGGAGGATACTTGTGAGGATACTTACGTTGATAAATTTTGTAATGATAATGATGAAAGTGACTCTGAAGGTGACGTAGAGAAACGGGAGACTGCATCATTCAAAGTGATATTATGTGCCATGTAATAGCAGGAGACTTATCGTGATTTTAGTAGCAGGGACTGGGATTTCTAAGAAAACTTGTCACTGGGACTGGGATTTTGTCCAAATTTGGACTGGAAAATGGATTGCCACCCTCCCTTCATGATCCTTTCGTCAACTCTGTGTTTGATTTACGGTTGTTCCAAGTCAACGGCTAGAAAAGTATCCCATATCGCTAGAATACTTGTGGGGCAAATTACAAAGCTGTACTTTATTTTCACATTATTAAGAAATTAAAAAGAATTAACGATCCTTCTCCAGCATGAAAGTGATAAGTCGCAGTAAATAAAATTAGAACTACATACAATAAATTACAAATCAAAATCAAATCAAAAGGAAACTTGGCAGCAGCGAATGACTAAAACTTTCAACTAAAATTTCGGTCTTGTAGCTGCTAACCCCAACCGAGACAAGGAAAACATCGTTAATGCCCATGTTGTGGGAAGGGCTCATAAATCATCCACACATGGACAGGATGAACGAATTCCTTGTTTGGCTGGTGCGAAGAGGTAGAACTTTATATTTATGGCTGTTACGTAAGTTATATCTGCTTTCATGCCTTGCTGGTAAAAGTTCCCTAGGTTTGTTGTCTTCGTTATTCTCAATTGATGAAAACAACTTTCTACAAAGATGGTTATGGTGATCTTCTATCCCTTTAAACCCATATCTTTCGATCCCAGTATGATAATCGCAATCTGGCAAAATAATAGAGACGGCTCTCTTCTCTATACGTTTAAATTCGTTCTTAAAATACAGTGGTAGAGAGTTGTAAATTAAAAGCTAATTATTCCATAATCGATGACTGATCTGATACAACTTACATAGAATAAGCGACTATACTACAAAAATTTAAGTCATATATTCTTTATCACAAACGTTCCTTCTCCGCGCAGATGTTGTGCAAGTGTTTCACGAATACTTTCCACGCAGACATCCCCTGTTGATCTAGAATTAATTATATAACGGCTGGTTATCGTCTGCCATAATTATGAGCTGTGTTTAATTATGTACTATGCAAAGAAACTTTCGCACAAATTATTTGAAGAAAGTGACGAATTTGCATACAGTAAAGTGTAATAATATTCACATGCCGGAAAGGTTGAAACTGAATGACGAGTCTACCTTGACAGTATTGAGAATAAATAATTCAGTAGACTTCGTACTTTGCGTTTTATACATTACCAGACAATATAAAAAATGACCAGCTCAAATTGATCCAAAACTCTCTTGGCGAATTTAAGTGAAACATTATACAAAAATTTGGTTTTATCAACGGAGTTGATAATGTAAATTGGCCACCGTACAGAGATTCTAAAAGCTGACGTTTCGAGCGTTAGCCCTTCGTCAGAGCGAATTGGATTCGCTCGAAACGTCAGCCTTTAGAATCTCTGTACGGTGGCCAATTTACATTATCAACTCCGTTGATAAAACCAAATTTTTGTATACTACTTCCCCACCGACGCAGCACCACAGTTTCTTAAGAAACTACCCCTTCATTCATAAGTGAAACATTACCGTTCAAATTGAAAAGGGCTAAAAACTCCGATTCGGAACTTTTTTTGTCAAATCTTTAGTCATTTAAATAATCATTTTTCTGTTGTGGGTGGTCTTTAAAGAATTTTGTTTTTGACTATTCCGACAGGATTGTCAAAAAAAGTGAATGCATCACATAATCGTATTCGTAAAGGCGGGTGTGCATCCCTTTGAGAGATTTCCACAGTGATAGGAAGAACATCTAAATAAATAGCATTGTGTGTATTTTGTGTTATGGAGAATAAAAAATGCCGATATTCAGATAAAATGTGGGGATATTGGCTGGACAATTTTGTTACAGATTATCTCCAACAGAGACCTCGATGAATGTTGTACGAACGTCGTCATAGCATTTCGCTCTCGTAGAGTTGATTTCCGATGATCTTTTAGTTATTTATTCGAACGTTTTGTGCTTTTTTGTAGAGCTGAAACCTTATTTAGTTGAACGTTATCTTTTGGACAAAAATACTCTGATCATAAAATAATGCGAAGTTCATATGAGATAAATGTGGTGCTTTGTTTTACATGAATTTGCATCAATGAGGCGGTACATCGGTTAGCAACAAAAACATTTCGATAAATAGTCCCTCACGGGTATCAGGTGCAAAGGATGATTCGTCAATATGTGCATAAACGTTCGTCCGTATTGACTTTTCTGCGATATTCATTGGCAAAGGGGAACGGAACCATAGGTGGTAAAATTGGACGTTTTTCAATGATGCGAAAAATATCAACCATGGGGATCCCTAAAATCCGATAAGGATTCTGAAATGCTGTTAACACGGCTATTGTAACCCGAGCGACAAGATTATTTCTTTTCTCAGCGTGAACAGACCACTTGCCTGTTGAGATCTGACAGGTGTTTGTCGTCGTTAAGATTCATATCCGATAGCGCGAATGGGCTTGTTTCTGCATTGACGTATTTGGGGGTGATCGTCATTGTTAAAGAAACTCTGGAAAATCAGGTGTAATAATTATAACACGCCATCTCAATCGACGCGAAAAAACAAAACAAAAAAGCATTCATGGATACTGCAAGTGACAGAATCATCATTAACGTTGGTGGGAAACGCCATGAAACTTATGCCACAACTCTACAAACCATACCTGATACAAGGCTCGCTTGGCTTGCAGAAAACTTTACTGATTTTAAGCAGGAATTTTTTTTCGATCGAAATCCTGAATTGTTTGGCATTATATTAAACTACTATCGTACGGGGCAGCTACACGCTCCGAGGGATTTTTGCGGACCGCTTTTTAAAGCAGAATTAGAGTTTTGGGGAATCGCAGAAACCGAAATGGAAGCTTGCTGTTGGCCGTATTACACTCAGCATCGAGATGCAGAGAACAACTTAAAAGATTTTGTTGGACCTGAATTCGAGGATTCGGACGAAGAGGACGAATCTCCAGAGGATTTGGAATCTTCGACGCACCATCAAGGTGCATTGCCACCATCATGTTGGGTGATGTATAAACCGAAAATCTGGGCAGTTCTCGATGATGCTCATTCATCGGCTAAAGCAAAGGTAAAGAGCCTTTGTTCCTATTTTTTCATACATGTTTGTCGAGAAATTGCTTGTTTTAATTCGGAGCGCCATTAAACAATCTGCGGCAGCATATATACAAAATCGTATTTGACTCTATACGAGAAGCTAAACAAATTTTTAGCGTAATGATTTTCGTCTCGAAGTCGCTGGCGTAGATACCAATTTCTTAATCCTACAACTAATAAACACAGCTTGCGTTTTTATTACACCACAACCATATATGGGGGAAAGTATTCAGCGTGTACTTAGATTCCCCCATCAGATAATGTTTTGACAGTGTCAAAAAAGGAAAATCGGTAGAAATTTTTACAGCGCATATTTGCTTTATGTACTGATATTTTAGATAGTTCAATTGGTTTAATATTTGACTCTCAATCCGTCCAGTGATCAGAAAGCTGCGATTATAAATTATAAACCAAACGTAAATAAAAATCGATCGCGATTAGCTTAGAATATATTACACAAAACCCACTGTTCCACATCGAGAATTCAAACTGATTTCCCATATGGTGATTGATATTGTAATCGTGTATAGAACTTATTGAAACTTATGTATTAATCGAGAGCTACTGTAGTTCGTGGAGGTGATTAGAAGTGAATTTTCGTTTTTCTTGAATCGCTTCTCCGAACAACTAATTTTTTTCTCGTGGCTTGGCAGCATCAATGAGGAGCAGTTTAAAATATCCCTTGGCGACTTTACCGAAAGGTCACATTCAGATTCCCCGGCCTTGGCAATCGATTGCTGGTCTTTGCGTTATTCGTTATTGTGCAGTGTCTCCGCGGCAATCAAATACTCAAATACGCTTGGCAAGACTGTGCAGTTAGGCAAAAAAAGATGTGATACATTCGAGGTTAACTATATATAGAGTTATTTCCGTAAAGTTATGATTTATAGTTAGACTTAACGACTGCCAAAATTTTGGACTGCCAAAATCCTGAATTCAAGATTTTGGACTGCCAAAATCATGAATTCACGATTTTGGACTGCCAAAATCATGAATGCCAAAATCCTGAATTCAAGATTTTGGCAGTCCAAAATCGTGAATTCATGATTTTGGCAGTCCAAAATATGGAATTCAGGATTTTGGAAACTTAACTCTAACTCTACGACATAACTCTATGAAAATAACTCGAAGAATAGCTGTCCCCGATACGTTCCCATGAAAAGCAGCTATTTACCTCTACATTCCCACTCACAAAAGGAATTAGTGACAAACGAAAAAATACATAAAAAAATAAAGAGTATAAGCATAGGAAAAAAAACAGCTCGATTTTGTTTTGACTTCTTCGCTGGAATATTTTATCACTTTATGTCGCGCAAAGTGCGGGCTATATCATACATGGTATAAAATTGTTGTACATATTTGAAACGTGGTTGCAGAAAGTTGTTGCATAAAAGTGTTAACTCTGTAGTGGCTAAAACATCTCTTCTATTATTTCAAGACACACCAAGTAAGATTTGACGCGTATTCAACCAATTTCAGCACATGACGTCTAACATGTACTCTGCAAATTCTAACAAATGTTTCCTAGAAAGTGTAGGCGACAAGGCTTGCTAGTTTTGCTTCAGACGTAGTTCAGGGAGAAGTCTGCGAACAACTTCTAAATTTTCTCTCGAAGGGCAAATCGCTAAAAGCTTTGGATAAGCAAGGATTAGAGCAGAAGACGTCCGCTCTTCTCGCGCAGATCTCCAAAGTAAGATAAGTAATTATGCACATTATCTTATGCGAAATTGCAAAGGCATCGCTTTCTCCTTGTTATTTCGAAACTATTATCTGGCCGCCGTATTTTTACTCAAGATCTCTTGAGATCTTTGATCATTATCGACTCACTGAACCGACTGGTTGGTGATTAGTGGATGCAATGGGTGGTTTTCAACCAATCTCTTCAGACTGAGGTAAAAATGGTGTGCTATACAATTGCTGGTGGACGAACGAAAGAAGCTATAATTTGTTTTCACCACCAACATGGCGGCGATGACGTCACGTGAAAACCACCTTTATAGTTTATAAATAGGCAACTCTCACGATAGCGTCATTAATTAAGGCCCACTGACAGTTTAATGAGCTGTGTTTGGTCTATAACGATCGTTTGGATACATTCGATTATCATTCAGCTGAGCCCGCATGCTCAGTTTCAAGGTCATTACTGCTACGCAGGTGGATCAAAGCTATCACTGGGACACACACACACAAAGAAAAGAACACTTTGCAATTTTCATATTTGCATTTTCAGGTAAAGTACGATCGACCGGGTCAGTGTGGTCCTGAGAAGGATCACTTTGACTGACGTTTCGACAATCTGTGCGGAAGTCCTCTTCAGAGTCATCTTCAGTCTGAAGATGACTTCCTCGCAGGTTGTCGAAACATCAGTCAATAGGTGCGGTTACAGACACAATATGCATGATAAATACAATTTCCCATGGTAAATTATCCCGCGGTACCTCACACTTGGGTTTTAGTATATCGTATTAACCAGCGGTCACACGTTACGAAGATTACCGAGATAAAAACAAATCTCACGCAATTCATTGGCGGAAAATTTAATCACAACTTAATCAGCATCGTAATTGGCTCTTGTACCTCGGGCATTGAACTTACCACGTTGAATGTCATGGGCACTTCTTCTGAACTTTTTGACGTATCCATGGAAATTTACTACGGGAAATTTACCTTGGGAAATGTCGGTCATTTACCGCGGTAAAAGAGTCATTTACCGCGGTAAAAGGGTCATTTACCGCGGTAAAAGGGTCATTTACTACGGTAAAAGTGCCCCGTGTAACCGCGCCTAATGTCATCTCAAACAGTCCTTCACAGTACTACCCTCAACCGGACGATCGTACTTTACCTCATTATATATGTATTTTAGTTTGTACAGGTAATCACATGAGGTGATTTCGAGTGCCATTTGGAATAAATAAGTGCGAGTAGATTAATGCTTATTTATTCCAGATAGCACGAGAAGTGAAGTTAAGCCCCTCCCCCACCCCCCCGTAGTAATTGTGAAATACCTGCTGATCCCTCCTCTTTTAAGGAAAAATGATGGAAAGAGAACTTTGAAACAAGAACACATATATAGAGGATATTACATGGCCGCGCGAAGATACGAAATTTCTCTTCGAGTGTTGAGTAATAGATAAATGGTATTTAGGTGTTGAGGAGGAAGCCCAGGTTGACAAATCCTGTTTGAGTTTCAGCATAGCTACAGAAGTTCAGTTTAAATAGATTATGCATCATTTGAATGGTAATGGATAGAGGTTATAGTTGATAAATGTATGTTCGTGATATTTCTTAGAAGTCTTTAACTACGACGTATTTTGATATTAATGAATTATGCATTACTCGAGTGTTATGGTTTTGAAATTAGTGACTAAATCTCTTTAGTATCACCCAACTAGTAGACTAATGCAAATGCTGCATTTTGATTGGCTACGCTTCTAGAAGACTATTAGTAATAGTCCTCGAGTAGCGAAAAGCCTGACGCTTTCTTTCGTTTTATTCCCAAATAAATATATTTTCAACATGCATTTGCTAACTTTATTATTGCCTTTTCTGTCCGACTAGTTGAGTGATATTAAAACAATTAGACCCTTCGCCCTCAAGGGCCACGGGTCAATAGCTTATAGCCCATTCGGCTTCGCCTCACGGGCTATTGACCCGTAGCCCTTAAGGGCCAGTCTAATAGTTAAATATAAGTTGTAACCTCCCTCCGTGTATAAGGAACTAACATCTAGCCGTATTTTCGTATCTGATCGGTCCCCTACAAAGCGTCATGCCTGTGACTTAACAAGGGTGATCAGGATCAAGGGGATAATTGCAGGTGGGAGCATGAACTGGAATAGGCCATTTCCGAGTTCTTGCCTGGCTCCTCTTCAAAGCGAGGCTAAGTGCGAAGTTTTTGTAATGAAAATTAGTAGTCATTCTTATGTAAAGTAGAACTAATTACCATCACAAAACCTTCGCACTTAGACTCGCTTTGAAGAGGAGGTAGACATGAACTCGGAAATGGCCTATTTTTTCCTGCAAGTGAAAGTGAGGGAAGCACAAAATCCAACGACGTCTAAAATAATGCACTAAAGGAAAACCAATTTGGTAGAAAATCACTAACTTTGCAGCTGCGTCAATTAGCATATTCTTTGTTAGTGGCAAGAGTCACTTTTTAGATAACACGCGTGTAGTCCGTTCATACCTGTTCTGTATTCGATTTTCAAATGCGTCCGTACCAGCGGAATTTCAGATGGCGAACAAGCACAATTTTCGACCTTAATAAGACATCTGCATATGAACATCTACCATTTCTGAACAACAGAAGACTACAGGATGCATGTACTAATACTGATGTACAAAATAAAGCAAGGGATGGCGCCTGGTTATCTCTGTGATCTGTTTAGCCGAAGCAATAAGCGATATAACTTAAATGTCCACCTTCAACCAGCAGGCTTTTCGACCGTTTGTTTTTGTTATGGAAATTCGCATTCCTTATCGTAGCGATCTGATTGGATGAATTTCAGCTTTAGCTGGATTTTCATATATGAAAATTGTTCCGCGCCACGCAATGCCTCTCGGTTGAAGATAAGCCTTTAAAGGGGCTAGGCCACGCTATTTTAGGTAATTTTGTTTAATTTTGTTAATTATGAGCTCTAAACGTCAAATTGGCAGAGCAAGAGTCTTTCATTTGCAAAATCACGGCCACATAACAACTGAGAATGATTTTCCAGCCGTGTAAATGACATTTTGGTATAAACTGATAGATATAGCGAAAAAATACAGCTTTTGTGTGTGTGTGTGTGTGTGTGTGTGTAATTGCTTAAAAGACAGGTTTATATCTGATTCAGTAAACGCATGCTTGCTTTTGCGTAGAAGAAGTGAATTTAGATCATTGATTTAGCTATAACTCTACTTTACACTTCAATACAAAAGGGACACGAAACAAACTTAACGGATAGAAAGATTTCCAATCGACATCATTGACGTATCCAGACAAAGACAGCGGTGAGAGCAAGAAATCATGCGCGCGCATGCAAAGCCCCAATCCTACTCGGCCACGCCTTTCTCTGAATTGAAATAAAGGATTTATAATAGGCTGTAATAGAGGTTGTTATGAGTGAGCGACTTTCTTACATTAGTGCTTTATCATGTGATTATTTTGACGCAGATATTTGTTTGTTTTGTAGGTGTTCGCATTGGTATCCCTGCTAATGATCTTAGCTTCTGTGGCTTCTATGTGTACGTCATCGGTCGCAAGCCTGAAAGATAGCGTCTACATACAAGGATTTGAATATCTTTTTTGCGCGTGGTTTACACTGGAATTTGTCGCTCGGTTAATTTTTTGCCCGGGCAAGATCGCTTTCTTTAAAGAGATGATGACTTGGGTGGATCTGATTTCTTTGCTCCCTTTCTATGGGAAAATCATCCTAAACACCGATACATTAAATTTCCTGAGATCTGTGAGACTTATTCGCGTGTTTCGCGCGTTGAAAGCCTTCGCTTTTACGAGCGGATTGCAGATAATTGTACAATCCCTGAAAGCAAGTTTCAGGGAGCTGATTTTGCTTGTGATAATTCTGTTGATACCTGTCGTGGTGTTTTCCAGTGTCCTGTACGAAATTGAGAACACAAATTCCAATCAGCCTCACTTTAAAAATATCCCAGAATCCTTTTGGTGGGCTATCATCACTATGACTACTGTCGGGTATGGCGACATGGTCCCGAAGACGATTCTCGGGAGAGTGATGGGTGGAGTCTGCGCCATATTTGGAGTTCTGATCGTTGCTTTGCCGGTGTCTGTGATAGGTAACAACTTTTCAACTTACTACTCTCACGCGCAGGCTCGGTTGAGCCTTCCTAAGAAAAAGCGACGTCTAATTTGCGCAGCCAACTTGCGCCCAAACATTTTGCACGAAAATGCCGTTTCAAGTAATACTTCATTGCGTCTTAATGGCGGAACGGAGGCCTTACCGCTCCAAGAACCAGAGGAAGGGTCTGCTAAGAAATTCAGGCGATATCACCGAAGATCAAGAAATACGTTGTTCGCTCACGGCGATGTGTATATTGGATCCAGTCGGTTGGATAGGAATAAGCTGAAACACAACGATGCATACGATGAAGAAAACGAAGATGAGAATCAGAACGAAAACGATGTTACGAATCAGGAAGCTCAACACGTGGGTGCAACCACCGATGGACCAGTAAGTAACGAAGAAATGGTCAATATGTGCGCAAAAGATGAGGCAGGACAGCTACCGCCCATTACAGCCTTGCCCCGAAATTTTACACTTATTAACTCGACGCATGAGAGCGAAGAAATTATCGAGGAAGACACAAGGCCCGCCTCTGTTATCCCTGAACGCCGCTGTGGCTCCAGCAAGAAGAGACACATGCCAGTAAATGGCTCTCCATCGTATCAAAGAAAATCGAACAACTCTTTGTCAACATCATGGATGGAGATACAAAGCGAAAATTTACCGGTTCAAAACAACCGGCCCCAGAGCTCACGCATGCGCAAAACACGTGTGTCGCCTTCAGACGTGCATGCTCAAGGGAGTTACAAGAATCACGTGGATGGAAGCCTACATTCTCCTTCTTTGGGATATTCTGTTCCTGCGTTTATGCTTGACATGGATAACACGAGATTGGACAAAACAAGTTTTCCAAATATAGCAGAATCGGTGGAGTCGTCAAATAAGGCGATTTTCGTGGAAAATCGTCGAAAAACCGAGAAAACGAATTCTGACGGCACTGTTGCCAACGGACTCCATGCGTAATTATTTTTGTATTATATGAGTTCTAATCTGGAGGTGATAACCAGTTTCGCACAACTCCCTTAGGGTTGCGGGCATAACGTTTCCTCCAATACTTGCCAATCCTAACAATAGTCGACCGGTTTGGAGATATATGGAGTTTCGGTTGTATGTGGCTGCCATTTTTTCTTAACCGTGTTGTAATATCATTGGCATGGGACTCCCATGGGTTTATGAGTCCCTAGTTGTTTTCAAGGGCCACCCCAGAGGTTCGGGCAGCCATGTTTCCTTTGTTGTGCTTTTTGGACTGTTTGCATGAGCAACGTATCGTTGAGTTACAGTATTCTGACAATCGTTGAGTTAAAGTATCAAAAGTATCGAGAATCAGTAAACAATCGTTTAGTTAAAGTATCCTATAGACCAACCCGGAATTGGACGTTTTGTGGAAAATAAAACCTTCAACTTGTCTTCACAAGCCAGCAACTCCAGCAACTCCAGGTACATGCCACGGCATTTTGACAGATCAAGCTATTTTTAGACGAGTTTTTGATTAAGATTTGTCTTGCACGATTGACCATTCTCAATCCAATTGGTAATAAATTCGCATGCACGAGGCTTCCGATTAGCTGGAAAAGTCTACTTTCGCGGAAAAATCCGTCTAAAATAACTCGACCTGTGCGAACGCCGTTCCACAAATACAATGAAGTTGTACACTCCTAGTCATTGGATTCTGACAAGGCTCAGGTTTTGGAAACGCATAGCCTGCGAGCAGGCTCACTTGATAGGCAAGGGCGGTGGAGCCGCAATCGCGAGCCGGCGAAGCCGGCGAGAAGAATGGGGCGAGGAAAAGTGAGCCTGCACGCGAGCTATTGATTTTTGAATTCCCCGCGTTCGCTGACGAACGCAGCGATCCGATTGGTTAAAAATGACAGGTGACAGAATCCAGTGCAACCTGAGTGCATTTCACGTCACACGTCTGGCATCTGTGGACTTCGTTACTCAAGGAGCGTTCCTCAAGCTTTCGGTCAATTCTAACTTACATTTTGAACTAAAACAAGAGCAGAGAATAGCTGTGAATTGTTTACTGGAAGACAGGAGTTTTATT
The DNA here is from genome assembly GCA_949126865.1 of Montipora capitata. NCBI lineage: Eukaryota > Metazoa > Cnidaria > Anthozoa > Scleractinia > Acroporidae > Montipora > Montipora capitata. Next base: position 1,470,050 of record OX421457.1, on the reverse strand, counting down.
TTTCAGCTGTTCTCCACGGCGATCGAAGAGAAGAAGATTTCGGAAGGAAAGCATCCGAACAGTGTGATTTTAGTTATTTGCCCGTTGTTAAAGGGACTGTGTCACGATAAAGCGCATGTGTGAGCTTGATTGACAACCACACAATTTTCAACCAATAGAAATCTTCACACGACGCGCGCGAGATGAGATATTTATCGTTCGATGTATCGTGGATATAAAATGGCGAAGCACAAGCAGTGTTTCCGCAGACCCCTTAGGAGAAAAACGTAAGGAAACTCGATGAAATTGTTTCGGGCAAAAATGTGAACCATTTGTGAAATTTCCAGGGATTTTTCTCAATGGAATTCTTCACTTGTCATGCTACATAGCCTCGAGTGTTTTGCAGTTGAACATCAGGGATGACCGTGGAAAACTGTAGGAAAAATATCTATCTTACACAGAGACTTGCATATGTGGAACAGGGACGAAACCACGCATGAAACAAGGTAGGCGATAATATATGTTCAACACTCTTTTTTCACAGCGATTGCGGTTTCCGGCAGGCCGAACAGACAAGCTGAGTTGTTTATCAAGGCCTGTTAACCGGTAGTACTCGAGCTCCGATGCGATTTTCTCAATTTGAAAGTGCTAGTAAAAAACAGTTGTCGCAAATGTGTCTCAGGGAAATCAAGAACATTTGATGAGCAGGGAAGAAAAGAATCAGAAGAAATCAAGCATTCAGAATGTACATCTCCATGCATTCAAATATATTTTGGTTGCTTTACTTGCAGTAACTTGTTCTGCCAAATCACCTGTATAATGTCAATTTCACCGTTCAGCTGATAAGCATATCACGTTTCACGATTTCTCAAAAAAAAAAAAAAAAAAACGTTCCTAGGCCGTTGTGAGTCAAAAATTTATGGAAGTTTTTGTGGGGAGTTCTCTTCCATGTATGTACATCATAACTTCATAAAATCAATAATCTTTGAGGGCAGGACTTCGTTCACGGAATTGCAATGTACCACATTAATGAATAGTCTCTTTCCCTAGGTGTTGATAAATATGGCATGGAAACTGGCCATAAAGGCACTACAGAAGGGAGTGGGAAGCATGCATGCTGATTGCCTTCTTTTGGAACAAGATGAAAATGCCTCTGACCATGAAGATGCCAGCACCTGACTTGCCGATGTACTATAGTCAAGTGGACAACCTACATTTGTATAGATCTATTTCATAATGCCTGCCAAATAAAATGTTCTTCTGTTTTAGCTAACGAGCCTTTCTAGTCTTGCTATGACAGACAACTTTCAAAAGAATCTTAAGAATGAGGGAAGTAGGTGTAATTGACATAAATACAACAAGCTAAAGGTGGTCGCCATTTATGAAACTGGTCTATCGACCAAAAGCCAGTTCCTGAATTGGGCAAATAAGGTAACTGCCGTACTACAGGCGTAAAACAAAGGATGTGGGGATGCAACTGTATTTCACAAACAAGGCACTTTTGAAAACTCTGTTTGGACACAATATTTATACATCCTAGATACACAAGGTGACTGCCCTTGGAAGAAGGAAGAGGAAAGTTGTTCCCTCTGCTGTGTGCACGTACTTTGTACTAGAAGACACTACCCCTTAAGCAACAGGTGTTTAGATGGGTTTCCGAACTGTCTAAATGTTGGGAAGTAATAGCAGACACAACAGTGTGACAGTGTGTGGTGTTTCATTAAAGGGAACCTCCACTCCCAAATAAAAATATCAGGAAATCTCAGGATCCCCTCTTTTAATAATAATTTTCAGCATACCATCACCCCCAATAACTGCCTTGTTGTGAAACTTTGGTTTAGGATAAAAACTGTTTTTAATTTTTAAAGGCAATTTAGATTACATTTATTTGTGACACCATTTCTTCTGGTTTAGACTGACTTAAACTTTTGCAAGAATGGAAAATTTCTTAGAATAATAATGCTTTCACATGTTCAAATAATTTGATGCAGACATGTATATGAACAATAATAAAATTTGATTTTGCTTGTCTGTCATCTGTATTCACATGTTACTCACAACACCACTTTTTACAATAACTGTCAATTTCCCAATATCATAGCACTGAATTCGAATTTCCATTTTTTGTATTTACAAATATTTTTTCACTGTAGTTTAACTTATGGTATTTCAGTTTGCAAAAGCTACAACTGTATGCAATAAAATTGCCATGTACAAAACCACACAATAAGAAATCACATCAGTAGGCAAAATTCTAAAGTTATACAATATATTACCATGAGACAAAACTCCAGCAATGATTTCAAAGCTACAATGTGTAATGTATGGTCAGCCCTTATCTTGGGTTTAAAACTGTCAAGTCATACACTGTATTCCTTTTCATGGTTTCAAGGCTGGCTTAGTGCTACATGTCACAATGACCCCACAAAACTTGGAGGAAAAACAGTTAATACAATTATGAGCTGGAAGAGGTTCACTTTCAACAATTTTTGGAGAAATGATTCTGGGATCATCAGGTTCCAGACAGACTTCACGAGTGATTAAGTAGTCGCCGTCATCAATGCAAAGTTTAAAAATTTTGTCCTTTCGCTTCCAAATATATCCACAATCTTGGACACCTTTAATATCCTTACATCTCAAGATTTTGTTCTCTGGTTGTATTTTCGTGAAATGATGGTGTAAGCATGATCCTCAGTGGTGGAAAATGAAAAGCCATTATGATACCAGTAATTCCAATCAAGGGTAGTCAACTTTTTGCTTGCTCTGTGAACTTGTTCCCTAGAAAAAAGGTTATGGGCCAGTAAATATGAAAAGACAGGAAAATTATTAATATTTGCTATCAACAGTAATCACCACAATGTCTACAATGTAGTTACAATATTCCACTACTGTTACATTCAGCAGATGAAACTAGGCCAGGACAGTGATTGACTGCCAAGGGTCTGTGATTGTTCATTTGAGGTAACCCTCTATGCCATAATTCCTTTTGTAAGCCAAACAGTTCTGCCAGTTGGTACCAATAGCAAACATCGACTAAACAAAAACCCATGAGTTACTGAACTACTAGTTTCAACCTGCAGTGTCCTTTAAAGTTTTCAACAATGAACATACCCATACTTCATGACAACATATTTCTTCATTTACAGTATTAATAACTATCATCATACTGCTGTGCTCATAATTGTTGATAATGATGTATAAAACTTGCATGAAGGGAATTCTCATTGACATGTGTACATCAGAGACATACTGTTTGCACATTCCAAAGGACCAGTATGCCAAAAGTGATCCGTGCTTACACAAATAGTTTTACCAGGTGGTTTCTGTTTGACTAAAATAAATGCAACTTACTGTTTATTATTATTATTATTATTATTATTATTATTATTATTATTATTATTATTATTATTATTATTATTTAATTATTATTATTATTATTATTATTATTTAATTATTATTATTATTTGTAAAATTTATCATCAACATGATACGTCTTGCATAGTGTATTCAATTGCTTGATAGAGTATTAGTTGCATAGTGTATTTCAAAATACTTGATCAAAAATGTTACCTGTACTCTGTGCCGAAAGGTAGCTAAATGACTGGCAAATGAATGTACCGGTAAATTGGCTTTCAAATGATGCGAAATAAACTGAGCAGATCTATCATGCTTGACCCTATTCTAATGAGAAAAAAATAGAACAAAAAAAAAAAGTTCAGCCCTTCTTTTTTACCAAACAAAAATTCTCATCTACCGTGGGCTTCAACAGCTAAATCGAGACGCTTCAAAGCTGAAGCCAATTGCTCCTCTTTGTGCGTCCCTACACTGAGACAGAGAGCCATCATTCCATGATATGGCAACTGAACTGACGGATAAAAAACACGAATAGCAAGATAAAACGCACACTAAGCTGACGACAAAGAATCATAGTGCTAAAGGGAAACCAATAATCAGTGTAAATACTAACCCCATTCTTCGTCTCACCTCCAAGGACAAAAGATGTGCGAAGGCCGTGTCAGTGGAATCGACGCACATACACTTTATTTTTTTCCAGCTTTCATGGACATCTTTCGCTCTATAAAGCTTTCGATGTGCCTCCTCCCATCTCCTATTCCTTGTCTTCTTCTTTATTTGGATTCAAGGCGGCTACGAGGTGTAAGAACCTTTCGACCCGAGCCCCTTCGCCTGATTCGGCTTTCGTGGACATGAATTTTATCGACACAGATCCCAAAAACTAACACAATATGCCGTCAAAGTCCTTCGTATATTACCAAACTGAAGTTTAGAAATGTTATTACAACTTTGGCACGTCTCACTGTGTCGATTAAACAGGATTTCCGTAATTGATACTGGCTTTGAAAAAAGAACCGTCGGGTCAAAAATCAAACAGCCGCACATGCGCAATAGAGTGCCACAGGCCCTTTAAGTGTAAAATGGGGTTGACTAGCCTACACGACTCCTACGGTTCGTGACATTTGTACATTTGCCGTTCTCTGTTCGGTCATTCGACCTTTTTCGTCGCTTTACTTGTGTTCATGAAGGGCACTTCATCTTGTGTAATAAGGAGGAATTTCAAATAGAGTTGAGCCACAAGATCGTGCTGTGGCAAATTTTTATAGGTCATAGGTCTGCGTCGTTTCCGCTGTTATCTGCATGTCGCCTCGTAGAGTTTGACACATCTGTAATTTACCATGTGTCTGTGTAATATTAAGGCTCATTTCTATTGCAAGATATGCTTTTAAGATCTTTTAGATCTCCACGAATTTGCTTTCGAGGGACAAAACATGAAATTTACCGTGAACATGTTGCTTACTTGCATTCTATATTGTGCGCCGGGCCCGGCTTCGATTTGAACTGTTTGCAAGTACAGTAAGTAGATTCTTATCACGGATGTCATATTTTGTTCTCGTACGATTCTCCTCGGGAGATGCCGTAGCTTTACTTAGAGAAAGCTATACTATTGTCTAGAGACATTCTAATGTTTCTTGCAGTTTTCGAGCTTTGGCTTCTTTAGCTCGATGTGTAGGTTTATTCCTCCTGTGGTCGTTCTGGCACTACATGATTAAAATGAAGCTGTTTACGCTCAAGTCTGTTGATTGTTTTGCGTGGTTTATATGCCATTGTTCGGCTTAGTTTAGTCATGTTTGTTTACATTTTGCTTCGCTCCTATCGTATAGTTATCAGCTGTTTGTGAAATGCCGACATGACACCTCTCGAGGGGCAGAATTCAAAAATCAATAGCTCGCGTGCAGGCTCACTTTTCCTCGCCCCATTCTTCTCGCGATTGCGGCTCCACCGCCCTTGCCTATCAAGTGAGCAGGCTAGGAAACGCAGGACTCCGGGTTGTGTATCTCTGGTGCATGGAGGCCTGCTGTTCTTACGAAATCCTAAGCAACCAAATTAAGTTGTTTCATAAGATTTGCACGTCCGCAGTATCCGCAATTCACTACTTGCACAATCCCATAATACACCTCTATTACCCCCCCCCCCCCCCCCAGCCAAAAAAAAATAAAAACTTTTGCGTAATCATTGTTTGCAATTTCTTCTGGGACATGAAAATGTCCCAAGAGAAATTTAAGTCGAAAACGATGCCTATGTAGAATTTTTTTTTTTTTTTTTTTTTTTTGGGGGGGGGGGGGGGGGTAAAAGAGGTGTATTATGGGATTTGATCAGGTAGTGAGTTGAACAACAGCAGCTTTAGATTTCGAGTACGTGTGCCAATAACAGAGGTTAACTATCAATAGAGTTATTTCAGTAGAGTTATGACTTAGAGTTAGAGTTAACGACTTCCAAAATCCTGAATTCAAGATTTTGGAAGTCCAAAATCTTGAATTCCAAAACCTTGAATTCAGGATTTTGGAAACTTAACTCTAACTCTACGACATAACTCTATGAAAATAACTCTAAGAATAGCTGTCCCCCCAATAACATGTACGAGATCTCAGCTCTGGACATGCGCATTGTGTTTAGGGTCAAGAGTTTTCAAGTGCGCATCATCAGAACGGAAAATTCGTTCTCGAAGGGGTACACTTAGTTCATCGTAACGGTCGCCAATACCAATGACGCAACAAGAAAAAAAGGAAATATGGGTGGGTGGATAAATAAGACTCAACTAACATATGTATAAACTGCTCACCTCACATGTAGGAGTATACAACAAAGTCTGGCAATGGTAAGCATTGCGAATATTTTTATTTCAAGGGCCTCCTGGAGGTTATGGTCGTTTGCTGTTACGTACCTATTAAGAGTAACTTACCGGTAAGTATTAGATTACTGGCTGGCCAGCTTTAGGAATGGTATTGCGGCTGATTGGTCGATACCAAATAGTCAATTAACGGTTTAATCCTTTATAGAGGGTTTTCACTCACGTGACTAAAATAAATGCTAATTTGATGAAACAAAACAAACTGTTTGCATAAAAATAGAGTTCAATTCCCAGAGGATTAATTTAGAACACCAGCATGGCCGCCGTTTCTTTGTTTTGGAACACCAACATGGCTGCCGTGACGTCATGTGAAAACGCTCCATTCTTTAGACCATTTATTGGAAGAACGAACGTTAACGAACCACTAAATGTACCAGTGTGCGTTTCAGTTAATTAGTGAATAAATAAATAAACCAAAGTTTATCCGTTGGTTCCTTATTTGTTTGACTTTCTGATTGACAAACCGAATGAGTGATTGACTGAGTGACTATGAGTGACTGATTGCTTGGTCTGATCGTTGATTCATGTCCTAGGTTTTACATATAGAAGTATCAAATTAAATTAAATTAAACTACATCACATTCTCGTTACATGTGATAAGACATGTGGCGAACATGTGAGCAGGCCATGTGAGCTCCTCTTCACGATACAGTCGCCGTAGGCCTCGCCATTTTGTGCTCTCAGCGTTGGATTTTGGTCAGTTTAAACGCTTCGACGGTAGCATTTATCGAAATCTGAGGGAATTGTCTTTGTTTATTTTATATGCTAACGAACACGACTTTGAATCGCCATGGCTTTCAGGATGTTAACCGTGGGACACTAAGGTGTGGGATTGCAGAATATCAAAATATCATGATATTTTGATATTATCAAATCATATTTGATTCATCTTTAGTATGCCATCTCACGGTGATATTTTGATATTATCATGATATTTTGAGATTTAAGAATCAAAATCATAATAATCACAAATGTGTGCTGCCTCGTTCTTTATTCATATCAATATTTTGATATATTATCATGATATATCAAAATATCAAGTCCCTCAACACTTGATCACATCCAGGCAAACACTTGAGATTATGATATTCATATCAATATTTTGATATGATATTGTGATATTATCATGATATATCAAATTATCAAACCCCTGGACACTTAGTCAGATCCTAGCAAACATTTGAGATTATGATATTTATATCGCTATTTTCATATTATCATGACATTTTGATATTATCATGATATATCAAAATATCAAGCTCTTCAACACTTAGTCACATCGAAACATTTGAGATTATGACATTGATGTCGCTATTTTGATATTATCATGATATATAATGCTAGTTTCTCAGTGGGAAAATTAAAATATCAGACACTTATCAAAAATGATATATCATGAGATTATCACTAAAAACTGCAAGAAATGTATGACAGAGTTTTTGATATATCAAAAATGATAGCAAAGATTGATATTTATGATATTCTGCAATATCGCACCTCACTCCCGTGGGAACAGCTATATTTTGATTGCATTTGTTGACTAGTTACAGTCGCGACAGATACATGCATTGTACATCCAGCTCTTTATCCGGTCGAATACTGTTTGAAATCGGTGGAAAAGTACTCTGAAGGCAAGATCCATAAGGGTGAGGTTGAACCAAGGAACGGCAAATTATGTGTCTATTTCATTCATCAAGGATAATACTTGAATCAGTTGCAAGGAGTTTGTTTACGCTGACGATAAACGAGCAGACGATTGCAAATGTTTGCTTATGTTTGTGCCGCTTCCAGCCGAGAATAATGTATGTTAAATATAATTTTACAAATTAGCTTTTACGCTTAAACATTTGCAGTTAATGTGAGAACATTTAGCACGATATTTGAAGGGTAAAAATTGTGAGCCTACGGAAACTGGCGCTGTCATGCAACGTATCAACAAATCGCAGTTTGTACAGGGGACCACTTAGCTGGAATCGGACTTTGACATATCTGTCTGTAAAACCTTCGTTGCCGATCAGTTTAGCAATAGACCGGGTTTGAAAGTCAGGTAGTGAAATCATTTATTTTAGGTATATAAATTTACGTGACGGCGTCGAACGCACTCTCATAATCTTTGATTACTACTAGTATAGACCATATGATGTCCGATGGAAACAGATTACTTTACCCAGTCACAGAATTCAGAGTTTTGGGGGACTGAAGTAAAGTGGGCGCGCAATGTAAACTGGGTGAGTAAGGCTCTTCAAGGATGTGCCATTACAACGATGGCAAATTTTATTTCCTAGTACCGTGACACTGTCAGTATAATAAAACATGTGTTTCTACATCTACATACTGTAACGCCACAATTCCATAATAAAACATTTTGATCTTTCTTTTTAATCAACACAACACTCAGCACATGCTTTTTGCACCAACGTCACGTGACTACGTTCCTAAGGGGGGTACCTATGTGGATCGCCTACGCTACTCTACTCCCCTCTTTATGAGCACTGTCCCAGTGCTGGTCCACTGTGCAAATCACTTCCGAGTAAACTTAAAACAACTTCAAAGTGACACAACTGAGTCTCTAACGACTGTTCGTTAATTAACATGACAATGTCCACAGTTCTTAGGAAACACGCGACGGTTAAATGTTCAAACTTGTTTAGTTGCCTCGCCTGTTCGGCAATGTCCATCAGTCCCCAAGCATAACTGGTCAATCAGATTAACCATCCATCCAAGTTCCGTACCGACTTGGTGGCTTTCGTTGCCTGGATGGTCTCCCACGAACACTGTAAACTGCTTCAGGTACGACTTGTACAGGCAACCCCACCGTTTGACGGCTGACATCCCCTGGGTAACTGTCATCCGCAGTAGAAGTTGGCAAATCCGCGTGAGGTTCAGGTTCCCTCACTTCATCAGGCTGATCACTGTTATCTAGCCCAATGCAATCAGCATTCTGAGATCCAGGAGTAACGTCATCCTCTTCCCCCCCCCCCCCCGTTGATTCTGTTTTCGACAAGTTCAACTCCCTCTCTCTCGTTAACCGGAGCTGACTGTCCGTCTTCAACAAACACTGGAGAATCTACATCTGATGCCTCTCTTTCCTCTTCTCTCGGATTTGATAACTGCGTCTGCCCTCTTGGAATCCATCTCTCCAGTGGGGGTCCCAGGTAAGGCTTTAATCGGTCTGAATAAACAACCTTCGGCTTGGCCTTCCTGCTCTTCTGGATTCGGTACACTACATCAGACAACACTGCTATTACCAAATAAGGCCCCTCCCAAGGGCAGTCAAGTTTGGAATTTCTCCCTTTCTTTCTCCGAACATTGTGCAGCCAAACAGAATCACCAATAACAAATGGTCTGCCAGAAAGCCGTTTGTCATAGCTCCGTTTCTGGCGCGTGGCTGCCTTGCTCCAATGTCGTCTAGCCAAATCATGAGCACTGGCCAATCTCTTTTGAACAGCTTGGGCGTAGTCCGTCTTGCGTGGTGGTGCATCGGGAGGTGCCTCGGTTATGGCATCCAAAGGAACTTCCATTTCTCTACCCAGCATTAAGAGATTAGGCGAAACCCCTGTTGACTCATGAACAGCACCTCGGTAGCCCATAATGCAAGCTGGTAGCTGAAGATCCCAGTCCTTCTGATCTTCCTTAATCTTCCCACGCAACATTTCAACGAGGGTCCTATTGAAGCGTTCCACCTGTCCATCGGATTGGGGGTGCATTGGGGTAGTGCGAGTTTTCTCGATGTCTAAAAGCTTGCCAATTTCAGCAAAGACCCTTGATTCAAAGTTAGTTTCTTGGTCGCTATGGAGTTCACGGGGTACGCCAAAGCGACAAATGAACTTGCTCACCAACTTCTCAGGAACAGTACTGGCCTCCTGGTTTGGTATAGGGTAGCTCTCAGTCCACTTAGTGAAGTGATCACTAACCACCAGTACAAACTTGTTCTTTCGTGGAGTTTCTGGCAGTGGACCAAGAATGTCAATCGCAATGCGTTCCATGGGAGCTCCTACCACGTACTGTTGTAAAGGAGCGCGACGCTGATCTCCAATGTCATCGCAAGGTCGACGAGAAAGTGCATCAGCATTCTGGTGTCGTTGTCCCGGTCGATACTGGATCTCAAAGTCAAACGTACTTAAGAATTCAATCCAACGTGCCAGTTGTCCTTCTGGGTCCTTAGCTTGAATGACAGAGCGCAAGGGGGAATGATCAGTTCGAATGTAGAATCTTGTACCTTGTAGGTAATGCCGATGTTGCTTGACAAACTCTACAATTGCCAAAAGCTCACGCCGAGTCACACAATAGTTCCTCTCTGACTTGGACAATGTTCGACTTGCAAATGCAATAGGTCTTTCCATCCCGTCTTGAAGCTGTGATAACACTGTACCAATTCCATGGTCTGATGCGTCGGTGTCTAGCACAAACTTACCCTCCCTGGTCGGGTAGGCCAGAACTCCAGAGGACGTAAGCGAACTCTCGAGGCTGTCGAAAGCCAGCTGACATTCCCCTGTCCAAAAAAATTCTGTCTTTGCTTCTGTTAGCTTGTACAGCGGTTGAGCTATGGTTGAGAAATCAGGGACAAACCGACGGTAATAAGAAGCAAGTCCGAGGAAGCTTTTGACCTCTGTCCTGTTTTCCGGAATGGGCCATGTGCGAACTTGTTCGACTTTTCCAGGGTCTGGGCCGATGCCCTCTTCTGCGACCACATGTCCGAGATATGAAACTCGTTTCTGGAAGAGAAAACACTTCTTCGGCTTAAGCTTTAGTCCCGCCCGGGTAAGTTGTTCAAACACTTGTTTCAGCCGTTCTAACTCCTCCTCGAATGTACGCCCCATGACAATCACATCATCAAGGTAAATCGGACAGATTTTCCAATGTAGACCCTTCAAGACAAGTTCCATCAATCTGGCAAATGTACTTGGCGCGTTACAAAGCCCGAATGGCATCACGTTCCATTCATACAAGCCGCTTGGGGTTACAAATGCTGCCTTTTCTTGGGTGTTCGTGTCCAATGCCACTTGCCAGTAACCGGAGGCAAGATCCAACGTGGAAAACCATCTTGAGCCGCTTAAAGCAGCAAGTGAATCATCAACTCGCAGTATGGGAAAGGCATCCTTTACTGTCGCTGCATTTAACCGGCGGTAGTCAATACACAACCTCTGGCTACCGTCCTTCTTAGTCACCAGCACAACTGGGGAGGACCAAGGGCTTGATGATTCTTTCACCTTCCCTTCCTGCAAGAGATCAGTTACTTGACGTTCAATTTCCTCATGTTTCCATGGAGAGGTGCGCCGGGGCTGTTGTCGGATTGTGGGCACACTGCCTGTTTCAATTCTGTGCTCGACCATATGTGTAGTGCCCAAGTCCCCGTTGGAAAAGGAAAACACATGTTGGTAATTGTACAGTAACTCACGCAGTCTCTCAGTTTCACTGACAGTCAAATGCTCAGTGCTCCTTCCCAGGAGTTGCCGTAGGGGTTCTGGTAGAGTTCCTTCAGCTTGTTCGTGTGATACATGCTGAGTTACTACTCTGGCTTGGCCCATAACACTCTCGTTATTCTCCTCATAAAGCTCCAGGAAAGTGACATCAATAACTGGCTTAGCCAGGGTAATCACAGTCTCAGCAGCTAAGTGGTAAGCTTCGTTGGAAACATTGAAAACACGTAAAGGGACCTCTCTGTCCTCTCTAACATCCACCAGAGTCCTTGCAACATGGAGGCCCTTTTGTTGCGAATGTGAAGTGAGGCAAGGCTCCAACAATTGCACGCCTAATGGAGATGCCTTTGGATTTAAGTTACTAGAACGCTTGTGAACGGTGACTGGAAAAATCATCTCAGTGTTAGGTTCAATAATTGTGGACCGTAGTACGGTACATCTTGAACTAAGGGGCTGGTTCTTGAAATCAGAACACTCAAATACTTCCCCATTAATTGACACTTGGTTTTTTACAATGTCGATATGCGAATCAACTTGTGACAGGAAGTCCATACCCAGAATGCCCTCATCTTCAACCTCAGCCACAATCACATGCATATGAAACTCTTTAGTACCCAGGTGCACCACAACATGTCCTAGACCATGCGTTTTTGCTTGCTGACCATCAGCAAGAGCAATCGCAGAATTAGCTGAACTCAAACTGAACTTGGCACTAGCAGGTAGAGAATTATTACCAACTTGTGACCTAGCTTCCATCGACACATTGAGATAAGTCATATCCTGCTTAGGTACAGTAGTGGGGCCAACATCACTCTCACTCAGGCATCTCCCTGGCCCTTGGGTGACACCCTGCTGGCGTTTCCCGAGCCCAAATTATCTTGTTCATGTGACTTGCGTGCTGGGCAGTTACGACGGTAATGGCCAAATTCCTTGCAATCCCAGCATG
>OX421457.1:1432500-1445000 GCA_949126865.1 Montipora capitata | reverse complement strand
CCAGAAGTCATACCAGCAGAGGCCCTTTGGCTCACAGGTCCTCACACGTTCGCACGACGAAACAGATCCTTTTCTGAGGTTAAAAACCTGGCTACCGGCCTATTAATTAATTAATCATTTGTCAGAAACGAGAAATTCCTGTCCTCTTTAGAAAAAATAGACACGCATTGCTTACGTGTGGTAGTGAAGTAACACAGCGATTTATTCCATATAAAATGTCAACTGAGCTGTGTGTTGTCTTCCAGGAGATTCAAGTTGTCCTTGCGTAATATGTACCTCTAACAGTGCACGATATTGATTTGGTATTGTCTATCATTGTAGTGCCCAGGTAGAAGTCTTGGGTAAATAGCCTGAGAAGACATGTGGTTACTAGCAAAGTACTGAACCCAGAAAGATTGAAGAAAATAAATGGGAAGTGAGAAACATTCGCTTCTGGGCTGACATGTTGATAATTTTCAAGCTCCCTCACAACTTCTTTCACCACAAGTTTAAGCGTGCCCTCTGAGCATCTGACAGCTTTGTGATACTTAAGTTTACTAAAGTAATCCCTGTCCGGCGGAGTTGGTATCTGGATGGGTGACCTCAAACATATACCCCTTCGTAAAACAGAAGCATTGGACCGAAAATACCATTAACGCTAACAAATGCGAACTCAGCAAGGTACAGATTTTGTTAGCTTGCTTTATGCAAAAACAAATATTGATGCAAAAGTAAATTGATACACAGTTTTTTAAAAAGAGCAGAAGGAAGTTTCCAGGACGGTCGCTCGAGAATAACATATTTACGACATGAAAACAACATTAATTTTGAACCGTGGATATAGAATATAAAAAGTTACGATCAGCGACAAACATTTTGGAAGATTTTTGCTACGTTCAATTTTGTTATTGTACTTTTGGTTGCACAAATAAATCGCAAAATCGTAAGTGACATCGCCGGAATTCAGCGTGCGCCGTGATTAAGTTACCGCGGCATGTTTACTCGCCAAACAGTGAAGCATCTGTGTCAAATGATGGCAAGATACCGGGTTTTCGTAAGTTTCTTTTTCTGTCAAGTGTTATAAAGTTTGACAATAATTGAGCGAAGTCAAAAGAAAGATCACAATCGCCCAAACTCTTGAGGTTGACCCCGGGGTTGACCATTGTTTCTGCTAAGTCAAAAATTTACTCTCCAAGACAAGGTTATTTATCACCAGGTAATTCCATCATTTTGGAAATAGCAGCTACTTTATTATTCATCGGCGACACAATTTTTTGCTGATTTTGGGGCTCATTTTGTTGAAACTCAAGCACGCTTCCAACCGACCTGTTTATTTTCGTGAACCATTCCTGCTTACAAAGCAAAGCAACCTTAAGCTCGAAAATTCAATACACAACATGATATTATAATTCACAAAGGCAGAAAATATCACAGAATCCTTTTCCAGCGAAACATTTAATTGAAACAAACAACATAAGATGCGCTAAAACGCCGTTCGCGTTGCAATGACTTTCGACGCCATTGCTGGTTAACGAGAATAACAAACTCACGAGGCAGAATGTATATTTATATTTAATTAAGTTAGCACAACAGAAAGACGCTAACCTCATTTTGACACGAAAATGCTTTACTATTGCCATAAAATTGTTTCTTATTGTTTCTTATTGCCACCTTTTCCAGCGAACAACTTTTTGAAACAAACAACATATTTGCTATTAGAGGCAAAAACCCTTCCTATTTCATTACGAACGTGAAGAGAAAAAACTCAGTCGTGTCAAATATGCGCAATATCACAACAAACTAAAATTTCAGGATCAAACCGTTTCCATGAAGAACCTTTTCCTTGAATAATGAAGCACAAAATAGACGACAAACTTTCTTTCAATAATTCTTGGCTGTCACATTTCCAATCACAGATCCACTTAAGGTGTTCCATTCGTTCTCTGTCTTTGTTGAACCCATAAGTTACCAGAGAATTTTCCATTTGGTTTCAGTGTTCTACATAACAGCACACTTGGAAAAATATTAGAAATACATCTCACTTTGATTTCGGCTCGACGGGCGATAGATTGTTGTCGAAGTCCATTACTCGTCGCTTTTAAGATTCCAGGTGTTTGTATTTCACCGCCTGCCTAGTTTATCCAACTGTCTTTCCATTATTGAGCTCCACAAGGGTATATTTTGTTTAAGGATCCACTAGAACGCCATTCGCGTTACATGACTTTCGACGCCATTGCAGGCTAAGTTAATGATTCTACTGTGTCCACCAGAGAAATCTACGCATTTCCACTACCCTCTCGATCCTAAGAAAATACGCGCAGAAGGCTCTATGCTCAAAGACACCACTTACCAGGGGAGTGACAGGCAAGACTTTTACCGACACGGAAAATAAAACGGAGAAATCTATCCATTTTCCGACTGGGATTGCCCTACGGCAACCCAGTAACAAGGACTGAAAGCCAAAATCTGGTTGTGAATACAATTGGCCTTTCCGAAATTCAGCAGGGAACTGGGGCAAGTTTCAAGTTTTAACTTATCGATAAACTGACACTACCACATGAAAGATCATGTTGAGATTGGTCATTTGACCAAGTATGATGCTCTATGGGTGAACGGAGACCAAGTTATGAACCTTGAAATACGGTTCAAAATCCATACAAACGTCTCTAATTTTGACAAAGCGTCCCCCAAAACCATATAAACTCTAATTTTCTTTATCAGTTTAGTGACAACTGTAAAATCCCGTCATGTACCTACAATTTGAAAGAAGCTGCGATGAAAATCGCGATGTTTGCCCATTTTAAAGAGTATCACGGAAATCATAAAAATTTTAAGAGTGTATGGATTTTGAACCATGTTTCGAGGTCCATAACGTGGTCTCTGTTTACCCTAAAAGCACCATACTTGGCCAAATGACCAATCTCAACATGATCTTTCATGTGGTAGTGTCAGTTTATCGATTAGTTAAAACTTGAAACTCTCCCCAGTTCCCTGCTGAATTTCGGAAAGGCCAATTTAGAACATACATTGTAGACACAAGACCAGACAGGCAAATACCAACACATCATACATGTAACACACAAAAACACAAGCGCAGCGAGGTAAGCATGGCAGACAGTACACACATTGTCGCCGCAACAAGTTGCAATACCCCTATGCTGCAAAATATATATGTTAAGTGGCAGACATATTGAAAACAGCCTGTGGTTGGCACTGCAACAACACACAAGTGCTCAAGACTGCACATTATAGATAACTCCAGTAAGAGGAGAGAAAACCACCATGACTGGCAATGCAACAGGCGATGGTGTAAATGAATGATGACAATGATTTTAACGCAGAAACACATTAGAAACAAAACGAAGATCAATGATATAAAATTTAAAGGGGACGCAGTTGAAAAGCATCAACAAAGGAACTGGTAAACAAGCAATGCAAATTGAAAGAAAATACAATCAACAAATGAGGGAAAACAAAGGGACATAATTATCACACAGGATAATAATTATAGTAATGATGCAGAAACTCAAAGAAACAAACCAATTATCAATGATATAAAATTGATATGTCAAAAGACATCATCAAAGAAAATACTGTTGACAAATGAGCGAAAATAAAGGGAATATAATATACAGCATATAATAAACGAGAAATTCTACAAGAAGGGAAAAATTGATTTGACTCTGTTGAATCAGCCTCCGCCTAGCTTGCACAAATGGTGAATGATCTCCAGAAAATCCCAGATGACAGAAATGCCCAAACTGCAATATGGGAAATAACTAACTAACCATGTCACACTCAGCATAAATCCATTTATTTCCTCTGGGCAATAAATTTCCTTTTAAATTGCAAAAAAGTTGATAAGGACCGTTTTTTGCTACATTACCCTTTAAACACGACTGTTTTGCCTTAGTCACTGCGAATTAACAACCGGAAGCAAAAAGCAAAACTAGCAAATTATGTCGGGGTTAAACTGAATCGCAAGGGATCGTTGCCTAGTTTTAGCCAAACACGCAATATATTGGAATTTAAAAAATAATATTTAAAAAAGTCCTATTACCACAGGAGCTTAAATACGTATTGCTTCAATACCAAAGTTACAATATATTGCATTTTGTTTTCTATTTGATCACTTGATGTCTTACTTCACGTGAGACGTGCATGAATTTTCATTAGACATGTGAGGTTTTCGGCCATTTGATAATTATCCATTTTATGAGCGACAGTATTCCTCCTTTGATATATTTTCTCCTCTTTTAAGCCAAAATATCCGCCTCCGTGGTGTCTTTTGAAAAGTTTAAAGTCTTATCGAAATCTAAAAGGACACGAAATTGTGCTTATATTTTATGATTGTTTTCAAGATATTCAAGGGCATTAAGATTCTTTTGCCTTTTTTGATCAGGAGCCCTTCCATTTAAAACTCCACTTTTTCTTTGGTGAATGATCAAGGTATCAGCTGGACTGGTTGTGAATCTGTTCAATTTTGAGTCATAAAACCCAATCACATTTTTTTTTGGTTATTTCCTTCCATCTCGCGAGGAAAGGTTCAATCAATTATCCATTACGGTAACCAAGGATTGCAGTATTTTCCTTTTTTTCATCGTTGCTAAACTGAAATAAATAATTAACAAGAGCAGACGATAGAGGCTGCACTCGTGAAATGATTGAGATAGAATCACAGACGCTTTCATTAACATTAACCGAAAATGGTACCAGAATAAAAGACAGCACTTATCAAAACATTGGGTGTTGATGTCGAAGTGGGATACCACGTTTATTTTCCTAATTCACGGTGCACATTTCTTTCAGGTGACATAAAACCCAACATTTCAAAGCTTTAAGCACTTGATACTCGATACGAATGGTATCAGATGGGCAATAACATTAATATTCATCAAAATTCGATATATCTGATGTTAAAATTCAAATTTATTCTTTCCATCCGTCTGACATTTCAGGAAGTATTATTAAATTCTGCGAGCAATACAAAAGCAATTCAGCTTGAGGATAATTCCCAGGTTATACCAGGTTATTCCCTAGCAACGACGACGGGAACGGCAAAGAGAACGTCATCTCAAATCATAAATTCACGTTATTGTGATCACTTCGCGACTATTCCAAGCTTTTTAATATGACAAAGGTGTAGCAGTCCCTCAGGAATGAAAATTCATCGTAATTTGCTCTCGTCCTCCACATGACCTCAAATTTGATCATTTCACGTCGTAGCCAGGCGAGAACGGCAAAGAAATGTATCAAAATGTGAAACGCACGTGCAGGGCGTGCAAAGCTATTGTTTTTGCTCACTAAATATGGAAATTTGTGGCGTTCTCGTAGCCGTCCTCGTCGTCCTTGCTTAAACTCCCTAATAGGGAGTTTAAGAAACGACGACGGCTACGGCAACGACAACGCCAAAAAGCAGTAATATTATTGGTTATAAGAACCAAAATGCTCGTGCTGCACGTGCGGCACGCATTTTTGAACAATTTCCTCCCGTACTCGTCAAAACTACTACGTGAAATGACCAATTTTAAGGTTTTGACGACAACGTGGACAAACTACAGTGAATGTTTTAGTCTCACTCTTTACTTCAAATCCGTCCTTACCAATCCAGTTATAGGACACTTCGCTCATATTGAAGAATATAAACAAGATGGAATAATCATGAAGTACTTAGAATAGCTCAAACTTATATTTCAAAGTGACGTTTTCGTCGCCGTAGCCGTCGTGGTTTCTTAAACTCCCTATTAATATGTCTTCGTGTAGGACGCCAGAGAAAAAGTTGAAAGTTTTGGGTTCATCCCTTGGTTCCTGTTCGCCTCAAAGTCCAACTAAAATTGGAAAAAGAAAAGGGCAAGTAAAAAGAGAAAAGGACTCGTGCTGCTTGTGTTGTGGGATAAATTTGTATGGCGCGGGAAGTACCTACAATTTACTGACCCATGATGGCCTTGCTGAGAAGATCTCCCAATCAATCCTCCAAACGATCGACGTCGAAAGGCAATCTTGTCGAATCTGTAAATCCTGCTTCAGACGTGTGGAGTCTTTGGACAAAAAGTCGACTGTGTTAAAGTTAAAACTGGAATGTTTTAGAAGCAAACACAGCCGAAACAATCCGACAGGATCAACTTTGAAAACAGATGAACCATCAGCAATTTCTAACTAGTCTTTCGTCAAAAGGCTTGCAAAGGCTTTCGCAACTCTTTGGCGAGCGGGATCGCAAGTTGATAAATAAGAGATTTTCCGGGGGCAAAGATACGAAAGTATCTGTCCCAGATGCGAAAGACTTAATAGCAGCTGACTGTTGCTTGCTCAGATCATGCACATTTTCAAAGTTAGATACAACACGAAGCAGAGCATCGTCAAGCGTTTTCTCACGGTCTCCTTTCGCCGGACCTTTCGTCGCCATTTTTACTTGCTTCCAGCGGGCTCAGTTTCGACAATCGGTTTCTCCCAAAAATTGATGCTCGCGCTTGAAAAACCAGTTTGATGAGATTAAACCGGAATAACTAGCCCAAGAACTGGGGCTACTCCACTTCAAAGGATGGACTAGATTTGTGCAGAGCCTCTTTTTTCCTTGTTATGAAGGAAAGAGATAAAAGAAAGAAAGAGATAAAAGAGGCTCTGCTCGCAGAATGACTGCTTCACAGCGCGGCTTCGATTTCCACTGTAACAAAACGATCCTGAAACTGTATGGTTGATTAAATTCCCGGTCGACATAAGGGGGTTATTAAGAAAAGACCGCAACTACGGATATGGAACAGTACAAAAGAATAGGAGTGTTCGTTTAGTAACCATTTCACTTAACTACTAGACTACCACATCGCTAACTGCCAGAACCTTTTTTTTAAGATGTCAATATTTTTTTCTTCCGAATGCTGCTGTGAATGTGTATTATCACCAGCTAAGAAACAAGTTTTAGCAGGAGAAAATGTTGGTTAACAAACCTCAAGAGAAAGCTAACCATTTTAAAATCAAGCGCTAGATTTAACCGGTACTATTCAGCAATGATTTTATATCTACTAATTAGTGTTGGTAAATAATCGGTACATTTGCCAGCCAGTTGATCTTTTGTGGTTAATTGAATAAAAACAGTTTCTCCAAAGTGGGTGCTCCGGGTTCAAATCCTGTCCAGGAATTCCATTTTTTTCTTTGTTTCTTTTCATCTGCTACCACAAGTCCTAAGACAGAGTAATCTAAATTGACGATAACAGCCAATCCAGAGAAAATTAGGAATTGCTGATAATTGTAAGTTCAGAGGTAGACAACATGTTGACATTTAAGTGGTTAATGCAATTTCGTCAGGTTGGTCGGCGTATTTGGAAAATCGCTTACCGTATTATGCAACAGTCACTCCAACCGAAATTTTTCAACAAAGTATTACGAATAAATTCTGCATCTCTACCTTTGCCTGAAAGTTCTTTTTTCTTCCAATCCAGTTATTATAGGATACTATGCCCCTGTGGTACAACCTGAACAAAATAAGATGAAATGTATACTTACCGTAGATAGCCTAAGATAGCGCAAATTTTTGCTATCGCCAGGTTGCGTAGAGTTTGACAGCTTCCATTTCGCCAACAAAATACGGGCCGGGTGTGCCTGAAAAAATACTTCACTCATTCAGACAAACGCTCAAAAAACAAAATACAAATTTAAAAACAAGTAGAGCAAAGATGTAAAAGTAAAAAAACAACGGGATTTGTTAAATAACGGATATGTTTCTGTCGATGCTCTTATAAAGGAGATGGTGATGTTCAGTTCTAACCGGAGCCAACGAATTTCGAAAGAAAAGCAGTGCTATTAGTCGACATTAACTTAAGGCTGCAAATTAAAGGATTTATACTTCAAAAATCTGGTTTTAAGAACTTTGATACTTACATAACGTTGGACAACGTGCTGTCTTTGTAATTGCATCTGCAAATGGTATGACGTTTCCAGTCGTCTTGTGTAAAGGCGATATAGAGAGCAAGTCTCGTCTCACAAACCTTCAATGTTCAATTCCGTAAACCTGGGAACGTTATGGCCCACACTATGATACCTGGCCTTTAAATGAAAATAAGGCTGGAGTTGACCTTGTTATGATACATGTTGTTCTCATGCTAATTAGTCAAAATTTACATAAGAAAAGTAGTGAGGTTTCAATCAAAACAAGGTCGATGCTAGCTAGCCTCCAACCAGGTACCTTAAATCCCTTTCACTGCCATAAATGCCATTGACACTTATAGATTTTACTCTGTCTAACGCCAGAAGATTTTACTCGTCAATGTCTTTAACAAACGAGTTGGCAATTACTTTCGGCCAATGGGGAATCCCTTTCGGTTATTCAAATCGGAAATACAACAGGCGTGCTATTTTTATTATTTTATTACTGTATTGGCACGTGCTCTTTCCTTACCCTTTCCTTACCCATGAAAACACGTATCATTTTTAAGTCGCTTAACGAAGTCTGCAAACAAAGCATTTTCAGGAATGTTAACCGAGACAACGGCTGTCGTGAAGAGATCTGCCGAGTCAAATCACCAAATCTAGCGTTATATGGAAAATGTGAGCACAAAATGGCGAATCTTATAATTTGTTTTAAAACCAGGTGATCTGGTGACGTAATTTGGAGGACTGGGAAGAAAAATTTTAACGCCATATCCCACAACCGCAGATCATTACGTGTCTACCACATTTCCTGTTAGTGATTGAACATTCAAGTAGACCCGACAAGATCTAACCTCGCCTCTGCCATGTTGAATTCGAAATTAAGGCTGCGCGCGGTTGTGGGATACGACGTTAATTTTTCTCCCAAGTACTCCGAATTACGTCACGAGATCACTTGGAAGATAGCGAATGAAACATTCACTTTTGCGTGCTCACGTTGTCGTCGAAACGCCTAATTTCGTCTTTGTTTGTTTTTGTTTTTCGAGTACGGGAGATCACCCTGCCAGCAAAGCCTTTCTTAACTCGACGAGAAAGACAGGACTCTGCAGAAATCGCGTGAAGTCTTTATTGAGTATGCGCGAGCCGTTGCTTGGAGACGGTTTCAAACCCAGGCCAAGCGTAGGTACTTCGTGTATCCCTTAATATAGTGTATTTAAATTATTAATACCTTATAATATAATTTAAATACGTTATAGTAAGGGATACATAAGTACTTACCAGACCACGTCTCGATCGCACTCCTAGACGGCATATTGGTTTTTGTACTGAAGGTTCGAGTTTGACCTTTACCTTGTCAAAAATATAATGCTCACGCTGCCTTAAACCGGTTTGACCGGAGTGACTAGCCCAGAAACTTGGGCTGTGGCGACATTGAAGACTTGACACCATTCTGCAGAGCCTCTCTTGCTTGCTCTCTGGTGAGTTTTAGAAAGGCTCTGCTCGCAGGGTGACGGAAGACAAATGAACTAAAATGCGCGTCGCACGTGCAGCACCGTGAAATTTGGTTCTCTTTCTCTGACCAATAATACAATTGTTCTGTGACTTTGTCGCTGCCGTATCCGTCGTCATTTCTTATAACCTAACTTCCACTCTTTCGATCCTGGATAGTTGATACACAATTGGCACACGGAACAACTTGATATAGAAGTGTTCAATAGACCTTAAATCCCATTTTATTCAACCTCGTACCGCTATGGAAGCGGTCCAAATGAGCCTCGTTCTCATGGTCTGTTCATCCCAATGAAGTTGTTTTTATGGATGCACCGCATCTTCCAACCTAATGTGTTTCCGTAGTTGACATTTAATCATTCTTAAAGACAAACTTTATAATTTTTGTTTATAACTTAGTTTTCCTCGTTTTAACTTACTGTGACTTAAAATTTGTTTTTGATTATTCTAGTCTAACACACAATATTTACCCTTCCATCCACTTTTCAGGTAATGTCCTTTGTGTCGCTGATGTTTATTATCTTATCAGTAATTGGACACTGTGTGCAGACAATCCAGGAAGTGTCAAGAGACTATTCCGCTAATCTTGCAATGGCTGTCTTGGAAGGTGTCTGTGGCATCTGGTTCACTATTGAGTTTGCACTCAGACTTGCCACTTGTCCAAGCAAACAAGACTTTGTGAAGCAATTCTCAAACTGGATCGATTTTATTGCTATTTGGCCCTTTTATATTCGCATTGTCACCACGGTTGACTACCCTCAAGGTGATTTGAATCTCGCGTACGAAATTCTGGCGATTTTCAAGGTGCTCCGTTTGGTCAGATTCTTCAAAGTGCATCTGGGTTTTCACATTCTCAAGCAAACATTGATTGCAAGTTCTCGAGAGTTGGTGCTTTTAGTTCTTTTGATAATCGTGCTAGTTATAGTCATTGCGAGTATTGCCTACCTCGCGGAGAAGAATAAGAACACCAAACAATTTGCTTCGATCCCTGAGTCATTCTGGTGGGCGATCATCACAGTAGGTTACGGTGATGCAGCACCTGTGACTCTATTTGGCAAGGTATGTGGAGCTCTGTGTGCAGTATTGTCAATCATAATCACGGCAATGCCAATCTCTGTTATTAGTACCAATTTCTCTCTGTACTACTGTCATGCGCAAGCGCAGATGAAGCTACCGAGGAAAAACCGTCTCCTGCTTGGTGCAGCTAACGCCTTGATAATGCAGTCTTCAAGAACCAGTCCAGATGCAAACAGTATTGACCTAGCAGAGGAAAGACGCGAAGCCGGTACTCGTTCGCCGGTACTTTTCGCCCAAAATTTAACAAGTATTCCGAAGACTACAATGGTTTAAACACATGCTTACATAAGCAAAGTCTTTGTTTGAAATAGCGCAAAACCGAGAGTTATCCAAGTTGAGTCCTTGTGTGTTAGCTACGAAGATCGAACAACTTCTCTAAAGAACAATTATGGCGGACCAACGTAAATCGTCGCGCTCCGACAATGGTACTAACTTGATGACAGATAATGACTTGTACAAGCTTGAACTCGACGGATCTGACTTGCAATTTCTTCACCTAAACGGAGAGCGTTTAATGTGGACAGGCGATTTAGAATCGCTAAAGAAAAGCGCCTCAATCAACAAGAGAAGTGGACGTCACCCGGAGGGAACTCAAAACAATTCAAGAGTTCCAATAACAACCTTACTATGACTTGGTACAATAAAAAGCAGCTCACGCTTGCTTTCCAGGGTCGCAATGGCTCGTTCTCAAAAAGTAAATTGGTAGATCTGGTCTCTACTAAGAAAGCGAGAGCTGACTCTTCAGTTTCGGATGTTTCTACAACGACCGAGCAAGAAAATTCGCCGTTGCCCGGAGAAGAAAGCAGTTATGCAAATCAACACCCAAAGAGCACTGAAGGGGAACCAGTGAATTCCAGTGAAGAGCGTTTAGATCCCATAATAATTGCGGATATAGAGGGCTTAAAACTTGATTTGCTTATTTTACAGAAAAAGGTGGACATTAACACCGGTTTGCTTTCGCGATTAAATCACCAAAGCCAAGATGATCTTACTGCCAACGCTGAGCTTCACATGTACAAAGAGAGGTGTGATAAATTGCTGTCGTTGATAACAAAGAAAGATCGTGAAATCGAAGAGCTAGAGGAGAAATGTTTATTGATTGAAAGTCGCTCTAGGTCCTTGAAGCATGAAAAAGATTCGCTTAGACTTGCGCTAAGGCTTGTTGCTCAAGATAGAAGTGGAGATGAATCTCATCAGCAAGAAGGCTGCTGGCGTCAAGTACATCATTCGCGACACACGAAAGCGGGGAGAGATGCACACAACGATCTAAAAATGTCCACCGTTAACACCGTTGTAATTCGCAACAGATTTGAGCCTATCAGCGATGATGAGGATGCCAGTAATGAAATAACGTATCCAACAAATCGTGGTCACTCAACGACCGAAGTAAATCGTCCAGACAAAAAATCAAAATTTAACCGAACTGGAAAGAAAAATTCAAAGGAAAGTGCCCCCATACCTCGCCATAACACCGTGGATACAGAACAGAATGGCATTAACTCCGAACACAGAGAGGAAAACAATCCCTCCCGTACCATCATAATCGCTGGTGATTCCATTCTCAAGCATCTAAATGCCCATAAGATGTCTAAAGATAACAACAAAGTTAAAGTTGCTACCTTTCCAGGCTGCAACATTAGAGATGTGCGCGATCATATCAAGCCTATCTTAAAGGGACACTGTCATGAGTTGCGCATGCGCTAGCGTCTTGCGAAAACTTGAAAAGTGTTAGGTTAACTTTTTTCAAGTTGAATCGACAAATTCAAAATGGCGTCCACTGGGGAGGGCCATGGTGGACTAAGGAGAAACTCCGGGAGAAAAAGGAAGGCTTTAACGGATCGCAAAGAATACCTGAAGGACTGGAATAACACGCACAAGCGTATTTATCTGAAGCAAAGAATTTTTCACGCCTGGCTGTAAGCTAAATTTGACGCTGGCTACGAAGCGTGTAGCGCGGACAGTGATTTCGCTTTGTACCTCAAGCACTTTCGCATTTTCAAAAGTTTAATGATCCGGAAAGTTCTTCCTTTCAGTTAAATATTAAATTCTGAGCGCTATGTTTGACATAGAATTCA
>OX421457.1:1415000-1427500 GCA_949126865.1 Montipora capitata | reverse complement strand
ATTGACAAACAGTATCTTGTCACTAAGCCATTTCATTTGCAAACATTTACGTCAAAAAATCATAAACCGGATGAAATTCTTTTAAACGACATCCCTCTTATTTTGCTGAATTTTAAAGTCGATTTTGTTTTTTCTTCCGGAGGCATTTTTTCGGTTCGTGATCCAATGTCTTTCAAATTCGAGCCCGAAATTAGCAAGTAATAAAACCAACTTTAATATTAATTTGGGTGGTCTTCAACAAAATTTGTGAATGTATAATTCGGATTTCACATGATATGTTAAGTTCTATCATTACAGGTTGAAAACCACGTAAGTATTTTTATTTTTATCTTTTCCAAAGTCAGGAACCCATCAGAGTTTCTGTCAAGTTGAATAACTCCTTATCACGTTCGAATCGTTTGCCGGTAAAATTCTTCTTTGTTTAGCTTTCATTGTCGCCGTTTCCATGAAAACATTTCCATGCGCCCATACGTGCACGTACCTTCCTCGATGTGTAACTTGAATTGCGACCATTTAACGTTGCTCTATTCTCCTATTGGTTCCAAATTTGCAGTTCTCTCGCACCTGATTGGCGCAAAATTAACGTAGTCATGGAAACAACACTTCTTGAAGAAATAAAATGACTGAGGGATATTGTTCAAAGAGCGTTTTTATTAAACTTTCTAATTCGCGAATCTTTCAATAAAGTTTTGAATATTTATAAGTCTGCAGGTGGAAAGAGTAGATGTGAATGTTGTGTAATATCCTCTTGCAGATTAGCCTATACTGACCTATCCTGATACAGAATAATCGGACCCCAGCAACGCTTCGCCAAAACAGAGCACACAGTTTTTTAGAAAGCTAAGCCTAGGGCATCTTCGCAAGCCATAAAATCATGGGGACGAGCGACGACATTGAATGGGCAAGTCGTTCAAGATATGAGCAAAGATAAAGTGGAAGAAACACAGCCAAATTTTTACAACCAAAATTTGCGCTGAGTGTTTATATCAAAAATCATCGTACGGAGTTTGTTCAAGCATTGGCAACAGTCGTTGTAATGTCAAAGGAGGTTTATTTTCGCTGCGGTTTAGCTTCGTGTTTTGATATAACGTTCGGTCAAAATATTTCATAAACAATCGATGTTACGTTGTTTTATCAGGAGGTCAATATTAAAAGGGGAAAATCGTGTGTTAGTGAAACGGGAATAATGAATAGCCATGTCTGACGACGAGGAAAATCTTCAAGCCTTCAGGATACGAGAGCGCATTATAATTAATTGTGGTGGAGTTCGCCATGAAACTTATCGAAGTACTCTTCGAAATTTTCCGGGCACTCGGCTTGCATGGTGCACCGAAAATACACAAAATATTGCCAATGACTACGATCCCGAAAAGAACGAATTTTTCTTTGATAGACATCCCGGCGTATTCGCAGCCATTATTAATTACTACCGCACAGGGAAACTACACAGTCCGCACGATGTATGCGGCCCCTTGTTTCAAGAAGAGTTAACCTTTTGGGGAATCGACGAAAAACAAATGGAATCATGTTGTTGGTCGTATTATACGCAACACAGGGAAGCCCAGGAAAATCTGAAGTTTTTTGAAAAGGCGGAAATGTCTGGCGAAGAGGATGACCAAGATTCCGAACTTGGCGATGTGTTGGCGGATAGTCCCGTCGAACATTTTGCAGGCGAACAATCGTGCTGGCAAAAATACAAACCCAGGATATGGAACGTTTTGGAGCATCAACGATCATCGAAAGTAGCAAAGGTGAGTTTTTTTACGAATACCTTCTCAAATTCTAACGGAAAGAAATAATGAAATGTGATTTTTATATTGTTTTGTGAATATGGGACTTTGTACCGTTAAAGAGAAGTGTTTAAGCGAAAATAGGGTTTATTCTCTTCTATGGTTTCTAAACTGACGTTTTTTAATCGTGAATTCATTTATTATGTATGTACTATGCGGGTCGAAAAAAATTATATTTTAAATTGCAAAAACGTTGATAAGGACCGTCTTTTGCTAGATTACCCTTTAAAGACGACTGTTTTGCCTTAGTCTCTGCGAATTAACAACCGGAAGCAAAAACCAAACCTAGCAAATTATTGTCGGGGTTAAACTGAATCGCAAGAGAGATCGTTGGCTAATTTTAGCCAAACAAGCAATATATTGGAATTTAAAAATAATATTTAAAAAAGTCCTATTACCACAGGAGCTTAAATACGTATTGCTTCAATACCAAAGTTACAATATATTCGTTTTGTTTTTTATTTGATCACTTGATGTCTCACTTCACGTGAGACGTGCATGAATTTTCATTAGACATGTGAGGTTTTCGGCCATTTGATAATTATCCATTTTATGAGCGACAGTATTCCTCCTTTGATATATTTTCTCCTCTTTTAAGCCAAAACATCCGCCTCCGTGGCGTCTTTTGAAGATTTTAAAGTCTTATCGAGATCTAAAAGGACACAAAATTGTGCTTATTTTTTATGATTGTTTTCAAGATATTCAAGGGCAGTAAGATTCTTTTGCCTTGTTTGATCAGGAGCCCTTCCATTTAAAACTCCACTTTTTCTTTGGTGAATGATCAAGGTATCAGCTGGACTGGTTGTGAATCTGTTCAATTTTGAGTCATAAAACCCAATCACATTTTTTTTGGTTATTTCCTTCCATCTCGCGAGGAAAGGTTCAATCAATTATCCATTACGGTAACCAAGGATTGCAGTATTTTCCTTTTTTTCATCGTTGCTAAACTGAAATAAATAATTAACAAGAGCAGATGATAGAGGCAGCACTCGTGAAATGATTGAGATAGAATAACAGACGCTTGCATTAACATTTTCCGAAAGTGGTACCGGAATAACATTGGGTGTTGATGTCGAAGTGCGATACCACGTTTAT
Source organism: Montipora capitata (assembly GCA_949126865.1). Taxonomy (NCBI): domain Eukaryota; kingdom Metazoa; phylum Cnidaria; class Anthozoa; order Scleractinia; family Acroporidae; genus Montipora; species Montipora capitata. Next base: position 1,424,615 of record OX421457.1, on the reverse strand, counting down.
TTTCCTAATTCACGGTGTACATTTCTTTCAGGTGGCATTATATATACCCAACTTTTCAAAGCTTTAAGCACTTGATACTCGATACGAATGGTATCAGATGGGGCAATAACATTAATATTCATCAAAATTCGATATATACGAAGTTAAAATTCAAATTTATTCTTTCTATCCGTCTAATTTTTCAGGAAGTATTATTAAATTCTGCGAGCAAACAAAAGCAATTCAGCTTGAAGATAATTCCCAGGTTATCAAAACATAAATAGCAGTTCTAAAAATAATTCTTATAATAAAAGCAAAAGGGAAATTCGAAAAAAAAAAACTTTTGAACATCAAGCGGCGGTTTCTAAATTATATTTGTTCCAGCTAGACAGCTTCACAGCGCGGCTTCGATTTCCACGGTAACAAAACGATCCTGAAACTGTATCGTTGATTTAATTGCCGGTCAACATAAGGGGGTTATTAAGAAAAGACCGCAACTACGGATATGGAACAGAACAAAAAAATAGGGGTGCTTACCATTCAGCCAAAAATCCTGGAAATTTCGGTTAAACGCCAAATGGAACAGTCATTTCGGGAAAATCTATTTGGAAATAGTTAACCGGAACGGGATGGAATGGAACGGATTTCGGAAATTCCAGCATCATTGCTGATTCAATACGAACCCCAATGCCTGAACTCGCAGGACTCGAACCTGGGAGTGTTCGTTTAGTAACCATTTCACTTAACCACTAGACTACCACATCGCTAAAAGAACTTTTTTTTTTAATATGTCAATATTTTTTTCTTCCGAATGCTGCTGTAAATGAGTATTATCATCAGCTAAGAAACAAGTTTTAGCAGGAGAAAATGTTGGTTAGCAAACCTCAAGAGAAAGCTAACCACTTTAAAATCAAACGCTAGATTTAACCGGTACTATTCAGCAATGATTTTATATCTACTAATTAGTGTTGATAAATAATCGGTACATTTGCCAGCCAGTTGATCTTTTGTGGTTAAGTGAATAAAAACAGTTCCTTCAATGTGGATGTCTGGGTTCAAATCCTGTCCAGGAATTACATTTTTTGTTTTTTCTTTTCATCTGCTACCACAAGTCCTAAGACAGAGTAATCTAAATTGACGATAACAGTCAATCCAGAGAAAATTAGGAATTGCTGATAATCGTCATTTCAGAGGTAGACGACATGTTGACATTTTAATGGTAAATGCAATTTCGTCCGGTTGGTCACCATATTCGGAAAATCGCTTACCATATTATGCAACAGTCACTCCAACCGAAATTTTTCAACAAATGGTGAGCAGCCTCGGTTTGCTTCCCTTGACACTGCAGGTGTGTTTTTTATTTTTCTTTTGCCGTTATCTTTTGTAAAAACCAGTGCTGATCGAATGTAAGGTTTTCGCGAGAACGTCAGCAAAGTATTACGAATAAATTCTGCATCTCTACCTCTGCCTGAAAGTTGTTTTCTTCCAATCCAGTTATTTATATTATTGTAGGATACTATGCCCCTGTGGTACAACCTGAACGAAATGAGATGAAATGTATACATACCGTAGATAGCCAAAGATAGCGCAAATTTTTGCTATCGCCGGGTTGCGTAGAGTTTGACAGCTTCCATTTCGCCAACAAAGCACGGGCCGGGTGTGCCCGAAAAAAGACTTCACTCATTCAGACAAACACTCAAAAAACAAAAAACAAATTTAAAAACAAGTAGAGCAAAGATGTTGACAAAAGTAAAAAAACAACGGGATTTGTTAAATAACGGATATGTTTCTGTCGATGCTCTTATAAAGGAGATGGTGATGTTCAGTTCTAACCGGAGCCAACGAATTTCGAAAGAAAAGCAGTGCTATTAGTCGACATTAACCTAAGGCTGCAAATTAAAGGATTTATACTTCAAAAATCTGGTTTTAAGAACTTTGATACTTACATAACTTTGCACAACGTGCTGTCTTTGTAATTACATCTGCAAATGGTATGACGTTTCCAGTCGTCTTGTGTGAGACGAGACTTGCGCTCTATATCGCCTTTACAAACCTTCAATGTTCCAAGTCCGTAAACCTGAGGAACGTTATGGCACACAGGATTCGCGAAGAGCATGGCTGCTGTTGTTTGGTAAAAGTCCAAGCAAGGACAACGTCGACCGCAACGAAACGCCACAGACCAAAAGCTCTAACGCACAATAACAGTGGCACTGCACGTGACCCCACACGTGCATTTCACACCTTGGTGCGCTTCACTGCCGTTCTTTCTCGTCCTGACAACGACAACCTGACGTAACATGAACAACTTTGAACTTCAACACCCCGAAGATGAGTTTTCAAGTTTCTCTCCAAACAACCACATCCATAGACCCTTTTTTTTCAGTTCTGTGCCTAGTTACTTGGCCTTTTAAATCAAAGTGAAGCTGGAGTGTTTTTTTTTTTTAAAGGTTTTTTTTTTTACCCTCCCCCCGCAATCCTTAAGGTCTCAATTAGAACAAAACAGAAAAGAAAAAGAAAAGGTTGTTACGATGATTCAAAAATCGCCCACTTTTCTCTTAAAAATTCCATATTGTTTCAATATAGAGTTCTGTTTCATATTTCAATTGAAGTTTAGATTTAAATGCCATAACATTTGGTAAGGTTTGATTCCTTAAGTGAAGCTGGAGTTGACCTTGTTGTGATCAGGGTGCCAAAGGGGGGAAGGGGGGGGGGGGGGGTCCCTAGAGCCCTGGAGCCCTGGATCTTTTTTCTTTGGAGCCCGGAGCCCGATCATTTCTCCGCCTGGAGCCCTGATCGTTTCTAGCTGTGCAGCCCGGAGCCCTGAAAGTTTTGCTATGGAGCCTGGAGCCCAAATATTAAAATCCAATCATTTTTAGTATTCAGTCCTCATTGCTTTTGTTTGCCGACTGCTAGTAAATGGTATCTAGAGAGGAGAAAGTGCAACAGATGATAGAAACATGCATTCTTTTCGCCATTTGTCCGGTGTGTAACGCAATTATCGCATTCTGATTGTTTCTTTGTTTTCTGAAGTCAAGTTGGTTACCCTCTTATTTAATTTTAAGTTTGCATAAAGCTCCACCGGTGGCAGGCCTTTTCCGTTCCAACTTTGTATAAGCACGCTGTTGCATGAAGCAAAATTTCTCTCAGTTCTCGAGATGTGCTTATTTGAACTTCCTCTGCCTGTGCTGTTGACATAATTCTAAAACTCGCTGAAAACTGGAGGTTAGAGAGAAAACACAGAGTTTACAGCAAGCGCAAACGGATGACACAACTGCGTGACCATTGTGTTCCCGCCATTAATCAGATTAATTACGTTTTCGGTTTACCCTTGTGAAGAAAGACAAAAGAAAGATGGAAAAACGTCGAATTTTAAATTCCGCTTATTCTCTGATTTCATTTTGGATGAAAATTGGGACTACAGTCTACTAGTCAACAGTGGAGCCCGGAGCCTAAAGTAGCTGCTATGGAGCCCTGGAGCCCCGATTTTTTGGCCTTGGAGCCCTCAATGCTAGCCTCAACCTAGGTACCTTAAATCCCTTTCACTGCCATAAATGCCATTGACACTTATAGATTTTACTCTGTCTAACGCCAGACGATTTTACTCGTCAATGTCTCCAATAAACGAGCTGGCAATTACTTCCGGCCAATGGGGAGTCCGTTTCGGTTATTCAAATCGGAAACACAACAGGCGTGCTATTTTTATTATCAGTTTTATTACTGTATTGGCACGTGCTCTTTCCTCGTCATTTCATCTTACCCGTGAAAACACGTATCATTTTTAAGTCGCTTGACAAAGTCTGCAAACAAACCATTTTCAGGAATGTTAACCGAGACAACGGCTGTCGTGTAAACACAACCAATGACGCTGTGCGTGCTTTTCAAAGTTCAGCACATTTTTCTCTCGTCATCTTGAGATCTGCCGGGTCAAATGACAAAATCTAGCGATATATGGAAAATATGAGCACAAAATGGCGAATCTTAAAATTTGTTTTAGTTAAAGATAGGGAATGAAACATGCACTTTTGCGTGCTCGCGTTGTCGTCAAAACGCCTAATTTCGTCTTTGTTTGTTGTTGTTTTTCGAGTACGGGAGACCACCCTGCCAGAAAAGCCGGCAGCTTCTGCAAGTACCGGAGCACAAATTAAGTAAAACAAAAGAAACAAAAGACAGAAAACAAAACAACTTCAAATAAAGACTAATCCCAAGCGACCAAAAACACAATGCTTTCCGGTACCTGCAGAAAGACCCGAAGAGCCTTTCTTAACTCGACGAGAAAGACAGAACTCTGCAGAAATCGTGTAAAGTCTTTATTGAGTATGCGCAAGCCGTTGCTTGGAGACAGTTTCAAACCCCGGCCAAGCGTAGGTATATCATGTATCCCTTATTATAGTGTATTTAAATTATTAATACCTTATAATATAATTTAAACACATTATAATAAGGGATACATAAAGTACGTACCAGGCCAAGTCTCGATCGCACTCCTAGACGCCATATTGGTTTTCGTACTGAAGGTTCGAGTTTGACCTTTACCTTGTCAAAAATATAATGCTCACGCTGCCTTAAACCGGTTTGACCGGAGTGACTGGCCCAGAAACTTGGGCTGTGGCGACATAGAAGACTTGACACCATTCTGCAGAGCCTCTCTTGCTTGCTCTCTGGTGAGTTTTAGAAAGGCTCTGCTCGCAGGGTGACGAATGACAAATGAAGTAAAACGCGTGTCGCACGTGCAGCACCGTGAAGTTTGGTTCTCTTTCACTGACCAATAATACAATTGTCCTGTGGCGTTGTCGCTACCGTATCCGTCGCCTAACTTCCACGCTTTTCATGAAGTTTCATTCCTGGATAGTTGATACACAATTGGCACACGGAACAACTTGATATAGAAGTGTTCAATAGACCTTAAATCCCATTTTATTCAACCTCGTACCGCTATGGAAGCGGTCCAAATGAGCCTCGTTCTCATGGTCTGTTCCCAATGAAGTTGTTTTTATGGATGCACTGCATCTTCCAACTTAACGTGTTTCCGTAGCTGACAGTTTACCACTCTTAAAGACAAATTTTGTAAATTTTGTTTATAACTTAGTAGTTTTCCTCGTTTTAACTTACTGTGACTTAAACTTTGTTTTTGAGTATTCTAGTCTAACACACAATATTTACACTTCCATCCACTTTTCAGGCAATGTTCTTTGTGTCGCTGATGTTTATTATCTTATCAGTAATTGGGTACTGTGTGCAGACAATCCAGGAAGTGTCAAACGACTATTCTGCTAGTCTTGCAATGGCTGTCTTGGAAGGTGTCTGTGGCATCTGGTTCACTATTGAGTTTGCACTCAGACTTGCCACTTGTCCAAGCAAACAAGACTTTGTGAAGCAAATCTCAAACTGGATCGATTTTATTGCTATTTGGCCCTTTTATATTCGCATTTTCACCACGACTGACTACCCTCAAGGTGATTTGAATCTTGCGTACGAAATTCTGGCGATTTGCAGGCTGCTCCGTTTGGTCAGATTCTTCAAAGTGAATCTGGGTTTTCAAATTCTCAAGCAAACAATGATTGCAAGTTCTCGAGAGTTAATGCTTTTAGTTCTTTTGATAATCGTGCCAGTTATAATCTTTGCGAGTATTGCCTACCTCGCGGAGAAGAAAAAGAACGAGAAACAATTTGCTTCGATCCCTGAGTCATTCTGGTGGGCGATCATCACCATAACAACAGTAGGTTACGGTGATGCAGCACCTGTGACTCTATTTGGCAAGATATGTGGAGCTCTGTGTGCGGTATTGTCAATCATAATCACGGCATTGCCAATCTCTGTTATTGGTAGCAATTTCTCTCTGTACTACTCTCATGCGCAAGCGCAGATGAAGCTACCGAAAAAGTCCAAGCGTCCCATAATTGGTGCAGCTAACGCCTTGATGATGCAGTCTTCAAGAACCAGTCCAGATGCAAACAGTACCGACCTCGTAGAGGAAAGACGCGAGGCCTGCACTCGTTCAGTTGCAGTGAACGGTTCACTGACTGGGGATTCGAGGATTCATCCTTATCGAGGACGGTAAGTCTCTGCCTGCCATTACTCGTTCCAAAAATGACTAAAACGGTCACGCCATTGTCTCTTTTCGTGAGGTCTCCCACAACAGGGTACCCTCTTTCTTGCTCGGCGCGCGAAGGGAGAGCATTATCGAAGGCTACAGTCGAGTGTCTCTATGGGGTCAACCATTGGCAGGAACCTCTGATCTATCTCTCATACTTAGCCAAGGAATCAACCCTTTCCCGAGTAGATTTTTATACATAGTACGAATCCCTTGGGAGATTCAGCACACCCACTGTTGTAAAGTCAATCTCGCTTAGGAGATTCATCACGCCCGCTGTTGTAAAAGCCAATCAAAACAAAGCTGTCGCAGCGTCAAGAGAATCACGATACTTTTCGCGGGAAAAACCTGTTCCTAATAACAAATTTACTCGGGAAAGTGTTGACGCAAGGAATAAGTGGAGCTCCTGCCATTGGTCATAATTATAGCTGGTTTTAAAATCTTTCTCCAATAGATCGATTAAGCATTGCGTTCACTCGAAACGGCAAACTGTTGCTTGTCATAAACCCATGAATGTCGCTCTCTCATTCTGAATTGTCTCTCTCGTTTGAGACTAACTTGCTCTATAACAAATAAGAAATAAAAGAACTCAAATCAAACAAGTTTATGATTTTTGGCGAAACGTAAATTTCAGCTTGATGATTTGCCGTTTGTTTTAAACGCGATGCTCAATGTTTGTAATAATGATTTGTCATTCTCCGAGGACATTTTCAGATATCTTAGAGTGTCAATTCGTGGCCTGATACCGAAAAAGTTGGAAAAGATGTTTTGCGTTTTCAATAAACATAAAGTAAACGACTGACCATGAACTAGTACGGCCTGGTTACACATAGATACCAGAAACATTCACAAACTCAATAGAGTCTTTATCACTAGTTCCTTTGGACAAAAGCCATTTATTAACAACAAGTCATTATGTCTGCGTATGTTGCTGGTGTCTATGCTTGCATCATTGTTGTAAACCAGTCCCTTATCATGTCCAGGATTGACCCTAATTTGATGCACGCCCAATCTTGACATCCAATACGAAGTGTCCTTACCTATTTCCAACAATAATGTTCGGGTAAAGGTTAGCGTTATTAGGGAGCTTTAGCAACGACAACGACGACGGCAACGAGAACGTTACAAATTTGCATATTTAGTGGGCAAAAACAATAGCTTTGCACGCTCTGCACGTGCGTTTTTCATTTTTGTCCATTTCTTTGACGTCGTCAGCAAAGCAACAACGTGAAATTACCAAGTTTGAAGTGTTATGGAGAACGTCAGCACCTGGAGATACATTTTCATTTTTCTCCCCTAAATTAAGCGTCGCTCGTAACGGTTTCATTCCTGAGGGACTGAAACACCTTTGTCATATTAAAAGACTTAGAATAGTCGCGAAGTGATTGCAATAACGTGAATTTATGTTTTTACATGACGTTCTCGTTGTCGTTCCCGTCGTCGTTGCTAAAGCTCCCTATTCTTTGCTCAGGGCAAATGCAGCTGTTGATTCTTACTTGAAAGAAGCAGCATTTGTGATGAAACACTTTGTGACTTTCGTAGGCCATTTCCGAGTTCATGTCTGCCTCCTCTTCAAAGCGAGTCTAAGTGCGAAGTTTATGTTATGAAAATTAGTTTTCATTCATATCCATAGTAGAACTAGTTACCATCACAAATACTTTGCACTTAGACTCACTTTAAAGAGGAGGCAGACATGAACTCGGAAATGGCCAATTGCAATCGCGTAACCATTTTCGACAGTCATTTGAAAACTGCTGTAATAAAGTAACTTGCGCAAAAAAGAGGTTCAGTAAATTTAGGAAATTATGTCCCTGGCTATTGACTCTGATGATTACTGATTTAAATCATCGTGTTCCCTTCTATTGGAAGTTTTTGTGATGTTGAAGAGCAAAGGAACACTTCGTGACGCTTATTTAGGGACCTTATGATCTACGACTGCGATGTCGACGAAAACGTCAGCTCAAAATATAACTTTACGTCATCATAACTATTTCCGACATTATTCCATCTCGTGTGGACGAAATATCCTAAAACTAAAACGGTACTAGCAGTTGCAGACTGAAAATAAGGAATGAACGATTCTCTGTTGCACGGTCACGTTGTCGTGAAAACCTCAAATTTGGTGACTTCACGTCGTCGTTATGCAGAATACTGCAAAAAAAAAAATGAGCTAAAACCCGTGCCGCACGATTATTTATGCTCCTTTAACCAATGACATCAGATCATTGTTTTCATTGTTTTGTGGCGTTGTCGTGCACGTCGTTGTCGTCGTCGTCGTCGTCGTCGTAGAACTTAAGCCCTAGCCAAAACGAGACCGAGAGTTGATGAGAATTAAAACTCTCACAATCGTTTGACCATGAAATCTCATCCACTTTCGGCTACTCTCATCGACTCTCGAGAGCTCTCATCGAATTTGAACCTGCTCAAATTTTTCATGACAGTTGTCGAGAGTTTGTGTCGTTTGTCCCCGCACGAGAGTTTTAGCGAGAGTTTTGCAGTTCGCAGTTACTGTTTTTTTCTAGCGGTCTGAGGTCAAAAGGAAAAAATAATACGCCGTCAGATTTGGGGACCAAGGACAACGCCAAGGCTGAATACCGGCTGGCTAGTTGCCATATTTATGTCAGAAAGGGTTTAACCAGTGTGTTTCCGAGGTTCCCTCTTCTGTTTGCTCGTGAAACTCTAAACAAACTCTCATTAACTCTAGTTTCCGTTTGGCCAGGGCTTTAAGGTCCTTATTATTAAAACCTGCGCGCATCTAATTAAAAGCATTTCTGGACATACAGCGGTTTTCAATTGAGTTTCGAAAGAAATTAGCGAATTGCTTTGGTTTTGCAATACTTCAGTCAGTGATTGGTTCAAAGTTCTCGCGCGACTTTTTCAACCAATCAGAAGTGAAACTATAAAACCAATCGTGGCTCGCGTGTGCACATTTTCCCGCACTTGAAGTCGGCTACGTGTAATTTACTTCGAGTTTTGATTGGTTTACTGGATTGTCTGCGTCCTTTTTGATTGGCCAAATTAATTACTTTGGTTTTGGTTTTACGACACTCGATTAAAACTTGCCCTATTTTAAAATTTGAACTTTAAAGTGCTGCTAAGAGCAAAAAACGCACTTCCTTTTTTTTCCCTTCGGATTTTGAAAGTGTGTTTGCCGAACACCTGACTGGCAAAATTTTAATCTTTGATTTTTATCCAAAGGCTCTTTACTTTGAGTGCAAGTTTTGGATTTCACGGTCCGCCATTACTCACAATTAAAACTGAACGATTGAACCTCAGAGGGTTGGATCTAGGGAAAAGTGATGTCATTTACTCACTAGCTTAAAATTTCAGAAAAACGCGAGTTTAGGAGTCCGAAAGCCCGAAACTCCCGTGCCATAATATTAATTCAGCCGCGTACACATGCATTGAATTCTTAAACTAGTGAGTCTTTGGCGTCATTTTCTCCTTAATCCATCTCACGCAAGATTTTCAGGTTAGTTATGGTGGACCATTAAATAGGCAAATTCTAGTTAAGGACGGTGCGCATCTCGAAATACTCGGATTTC
>OX421457.1:1370000-1412500 GCA_949126865.1 Montipora capitata | reverse complement strand
CTTCCAACATCCCAAGTGGTTTATCATGCCTATAAACCATAGAAACCTGTGGTCTATTACTTTTATATAATAATTCAGAAGACGCGCGATTTTCCATGAGTTTACTGGCACAAAAAAACATAGCTGATTGACCAATCAGAGCGCGCGCATTGATTTGGTTATTATATAAAATGAAATATACCTGGTTTCGGCGTCACATATTGACTATCGACCTTAAACAGAACCCGAACCAAAAAGTCACACATGAGAGTATTATACTCATTGAAACTCCTTGTGACACATCGTGACCTGTATACAAATTACCATGAATCATATTTATGTTGAACATGTAGGAGGCCCTTGTGTACAAAATAACTGAGCTCCGGGAGATGTTATTAGACATAAAATAGTGGGAATTCCTGTCTTATTGTACATATTGTATACCAAATTGTAGATGACCATTTGTCACACGATTAACTTTGTTAATATGGAAGGGATTTTCGAAACAAAATCGACCTATTTGAAGTCGAATAATATCAGTTCCATTTTGTAAATTTTGTACTATTAAGATGTTTCATTTTTTCTTGGTTTTCTCTTTAGTGATCAACATGTTTAGAGCCAAATGAAAAAATCTTTGATATATGATAAACATAGAGTAGCTTCATTCCTGGAGGTTTGGTATGATCAAATATGACCGCCGTATCTTTTTTAGGCGCGCAGCATTGGAGCGAACAATTTCCACTCCTAGCTAGGGCTACAATAGATTGAGTGACCTTTTGGTCAGTCCCGGTTACAAATATTATTTCACGGTCTTAAAATTATATCCCGGAGTTCTTTAAAAATGTAAAATCACGCATCTGGGACGTAATCAAAGACACTGGAGTGATTTAATGCGTTATTTCGTTTCTTTTAATTAATAAACGACAATTTTATCTAATGCGAGGATAATTATGAGATTGGAACTTCTGCGCTTTACGATTTGCAGATAAACCTCGCGGGAGTTTTTATTTTATTTTATAATAATGTTTCCAAAGGAAACAGCAGGCAAGTCAGAAATTTAAAGAAAACGACAAAACTTTTACATTAATCAACTGAAGATGACAGAAGTTTCTGTCGAAACATGTCTTGTAATCTCAAAAGTTTTGTCGTTTTCTTTAAATTTTATAATAACCAATGAGAAGCAAAACCGCAAACAAATGGTGAATTGCATGCGCATTTTGCCGCACTTTGAGCGAATTTCGAATTCTGATTGCTTCATTAAACTGTTCGCGCATGTTGTGGTTGTTAAAACCGCCTTAAATAAAAAAGATTCTAATGTAGTTTGTGTCATTTTTTCATTTTCCCCGGACACCAGACCTTCCCAACCAATCAAAAGCCTTATGTCATACTATGTTATCCCTGGGATTGAGAATAGTAACCAGTGTGATACATATTTTGAACGTCGTCTCAACATAGCTCGCCCCCTAAAAATGCCGTGGCATAGCCCTAGTATACGAGTGGTAAGCCCCTGTTTGTGCAATCCCGTCCCTAAGCCCCCTTTGAAACGATGTTGGTGTTCATGGACTCCTGCTTCAAGATATGATAGGGCAAGGATCTCATGGATATACACACCAACCATAACTCTAAAAAGATGACCATTCTAAATCAGTTTCTAGAACTAAATATTGCTATAGCAATAAGATAAACAAAAGTTAAGACCTAATCACTAAAATGGGCACTTAGACTTAATCTGTAAAATGAGAGTTTAACCTAGGGTACTCGTGGTGGGTATATCCAGAAGATCTTTCCCTATAATAGGGACTTAAAGATCTACTACGCGGTCGTCAACGAGAACGCCCCGAAACAACAATATGATTGGTTAAAAGAGAAAAAGTAATCATGCTGCACGTGCAGCACGCATTAGCAAATATTCTTGAGGTACTCTGCACAACTGAACGACGTGAAATCAACAAGTCTGAGGTACAGAGAGAGAGGCTCCCGGTCCAGCCCTAGGGATATGTCATGTCCACGAAAGTTATTTTTAGGCGAGCGGAAGTCTTTGTTCTAGCGGAAGTCTGTCTTCCGAGACGTCCGCATGCCGGCCAACCTCGGTCTGATGTTTGAAAGAAAAGCAAAGATTTCATGTAATGGCGGACGAAGTGGACTTAACGTTTGTCGATGAAAACGACTTTCAGAAACGCGGAAAATGGTTTTTCTGGTCTGATAATTCCACCTGGGAAATAAGCTCCACTGTGGATACGAATGACTCGCTGGCTGACATCAGCGAATTAAACGGAGAACGCGAGTCAGAAACGAATAGCGAGGGCGACGGTTCATGGCACGACGACAGCGATTGTAAGACTGCATGCGGACGTCTCGGAAGACAGACTTCCGCTAGAACAAAGACTTCCGCTCGTCTAAAAAGAACTTTCGTGGACATGACAAATCCCGGCCAACGCCCTGAGCCTCCCTCTCTGTCCCCTCATTTTCTCTTGCTTCGTTATAACCCCAAGTCGTTCGGAATGGAAAGTGTGTATCAACATTGCAGGAGTAAAATTGGCATGAATTTTGCGGTTGTTTAGGGAGAAAGTCAAAAATGTTCCGTCAGGTTCTCACGTCCTCTACACAACCTGAAATTTGGTCAATTCGAGTAGTTGTCAGGACGAGAAAAGCAAAGAAATGTACCAAAACGAAAAACGCACGTGCAGGGCGTGAAGAGATTTTGTTTTTGCTTATTAGAGCTTTTTGTTTCATGGCGTTCTCGTAACCGTCGCCTTCGTCCTTGCGTAAGCTCCCTTTTGACTAAAACGAGGGCGGCCGGTCTTTCATTTACCGGATCCAACCGGATACAACGCAGAATAGACGGTGTTTTAATAATCCATTGATACTAAAATTTCCTTCATTAAAGCCACCAAATCTTCCAATTGCAACGTACTGAAACAGCCAGATTAAACTGAGCCTCCACCAGAACGAAAATATACTCACATATAATAGCAGAAAAGTTTAAAATCTTCACATAAAAAGAGGATCGTAATTTCGCGTTAATTCGTACCTTTCAAATCGAGGCTAGCACTGTATGACTGCGTCATTTGTACTCAGCTGTATTCAGCGGTCCTCGTTAATTGAAACCACGGATTCCATGAATGCAGTTTGCTGAAAAATGAAATTTAGTTTCCCGAGGATTGTTTAAAAACTCCAAATTCGTCCCCTGCGACGTCATACGAAGACGATCCATAAGAGAACAAACACATGGATAATAATTGCGAAGAACCAAGCTGAGTAGGATTGTTTTCTTCTAAACGAGCTCTGTGGCCCGTCTTTCTTTCATAGCTTGCGAAGACTTAACTTTTTAATTAGTAAAAGTTTTCATTACATCTGCCCCCGCCTAAGATAATACGGATGGCAGTTGAGGTGTTTTCCAATGCTGCACATTGTGATATCTTCATATTACGTTGCATGTAATAGGCCTTTTGCAACAAACAATCACATGGTACAAAATTCCGCCATGCTGGAGGGCAAGCTCATTATTATTCCCCCACTGGGACATTAAAACAAAGGCAAGCCAAGCTTGACTGGTTCAGGTCTCTTTGTTTTAATGTCCCAGTGGGGGAATAATAATGAGCTTGCCCTCCAGCATGGCGGATTTTGTACCATGTGATCGTTTGTTGCAAAAGGCCTATTAGGTTGGTAAATGAGAGTGAAAGATGCATGAAAGGATGAGCATCAACGTTTATTTGCAAAATAGGCATGTGTTATGCTGGAGGGCAAACATCGGAAAAAAGGCAAATTGCGGAACCTCTGTGTGGTCTGCATATACTGGTACATCCCAATATGCCGTCACGTGATCATTTTGGTAAAGGAGCTTAGGTTGCGTTGCGGAGTACCAAGGCGGAATTGCCTCTATCAGTTGGTAGTCTTTCAGCAGCTCAAAGAAAAGTATTTTGGGTGCTCCGTTGTGTCTTAATAGATATTTCGTCTGTGCCAGTGCACGTACAGCAACTTGACAGCACATGTGCGATAGACTCCTGCGCCTTTCCACACATTCTGCATCTGACGTCCGATTCTTCGCTTGTTTTGGTCTTCCTTGCGTTGTACAGTTTTGTTGGAAGTAGCTGTTCGTAGAGCTCACTTATCCCTGCTATTGTGTGCGTCGGTGCTGTTTTCCAGTCTATCATCCACTCGAAACTCTCACCGTCAAGATCTTTATCTTCCCAGCGCGCTGTATGGAGCTTTCCCTGCCATCTCTGTTCTCTAACTCCTTCACAGTGCTTGTTTTGTAAGGCCTTTTTCATCCACATTCCAATTTTGCGCCCCTGTATCTTCTCATTCTCTGCTGTAGTGCCCGATGGATCTGGATATCGCAGCTCTAGCTTCATTCCTAACTCCTCTGCATACTTCTGTGCATCCTTTACCAAGGAGTGCCGCCCAGTCCTTTTCGCTTTCTCTTTAAACCGTCGGACTATTCCCATAGTTGGATCTGCATTAGCATACAATCTGGTCGCCGCTTTAATCTTGGTGATTTTATATTCTGACTTAATCAACTTAAGACCCCGTCCGCCCGATCTCCTAGGAAAATAGAGCAAGTCACTGGACGCTGAAGGGTGTTTCCCACCAGTCTCCACTATGGTTTTCCGCGATTCTCTGTCGAGACTTTGCAACTCTGCAATGGGCCATACTTGTGTCCACATAAAGTACGCAAGTACTGGTAGCGCAAACTGATTGCTTGCAACTATCTTGTAGTAATCCGATAGTGGACTCGACCATATTACAGACATTCTCTGAAGGTACACTCTCGCACCATTCTCCTTAGTCTCCGTATGTTATCATTTCCGCTCTTTTGCTTCTTCCAACCTTTGCTAATGCAAAATGCGACGACAACTGAGTAGAGAATGCAATTAACCAGCCACAAGTAACTAAACGGATTTTCAGAAGGATTAATGGGAGTTCCGCTTTTCAGTAGCTTGCTTGCTACAGCATTGATGTTCGAGATATCCTGGGGGCTGATCCACTGATGCGAGAATTGGACCCGCTAATTGCAATAACTCACGCTCTTCGTAAGTGGTGTCGCAGGCCCGTGTCGCCTTCGATGTGCATAACAGTGTGGTCCTCTGGGGTTTGGCTTGCTGTTGTAGTATGCAAATTCGTCTCTAAAGTTGGTCGCGTTTCGTTGCTTGAATCTTCCGATTCTGTAATATCACAGTCTGCTCCCTGTGTTTCTCTATCCCTGATCCTTCGCACACTCCTCACAATTGTTTCTCCCACATTTCGTAATGTTTTCTCTAGGCTAGCTGCTTGATCCCTGAGATTTTTAGAGGTTAAGTTTAAATCGGCATACCCCGCTTCATCCCAAAGTTCCTTCATGACTTGCATGTAACCCTTCTTACGACCCGATGGATTACGAGGTGGCTCACCTAATGTTAATAGGTTCCTTTGCTCTGATCTTGCATTCTAAAGATCAGTGTTCATCCTTTTAGTCCAGTTCAATCTACGTGCTCGTCCAACGGTACGATGCGTCTGTCCTGTTTGCCGTGTAACATCTGCCATTTTGAAAATCAAAACTATTACACTAAAATGTCTGTAAATTCGCTAAGGACACCTTGCTTGTTCAATAAAACAGCACAATAAGCACTTAAGTACTTTCTGGATATATTCCGGCGCCTCAGCTCGGCTTACTTTTGATCAGGATGTGTAAATCCGTAGTCAAAGGCTGGACCACTCATTCACACAATATTATTATTATTATTATTATTATTATTATTATTATTATTATTATCATCAAATGACTAGAAGGCAACATTTCATCGTCACCTTTTTGATCCATGCGATTCTTTCCACGGTACCTTGAAATACCATAAAATAGAAACAAAACTCGCTTATTATATTCGGATCGCTGATTCTCATTATCTGTGAATAACTGTTATAAAAATGATCGCAGATTATTCAAAAATTTTGAACTGAGATGCTTATGCTTTTGCTTTATGAGGTTTGTGGCCGAGTCTGTTGCCCCTGTTCAGTCTGATTTCATTTGTGTCTGACAAATCGTCGCCTCTGTTTATGACTTTGTGCCTGAAAAATCGCTTTGTGACCCAGGTAATATGATTTTCTATCAGATACTGTAATCTTTAATAATCAAAGTAAAAGGAATGGCTGTAAATATTCGAAAATTACTTACCTTCAATTGCTACGCTGAACCTTTGATATCGATGTGACTTTTCTGCCTCCTGACTCAAGTTACCCAGAACACCTCGCGAACTAGGAGAACAATACCGATACCACCTTGCGCGCCCTGTTAAGCAATACTGATACCACCTTGCGCGCTCGGTTAAGCAAATCGAGATTGCTTTGCCCTATATAATATCTATCAATTTACATATTAATTTACATATTTTCCCTTTTTACGCGGGGGCTTCTAGGTTGCCTCCTAGGGGGCAATAACAATTTTTATGTTAATTAAAGGACTGAAAAAAAAACATTATCAGTAAGACAACAACTTTGGTTATCGTCATCAAAAAATCAACTGTTTTGTCACGGAAGGTTTGCCAAACAAATGAAATTTGATTTGGAGCTTAATATATATTGTTTGCTTGGAGCAGTTTACAATAGTCGTAAGCAAAGAAAGGAACCAATCACAACATACAGCTAATATATGCATCCGTTAAAAACCAGTCCGAGCGAATCAAATTTGAATTACTTTGTCTCTGATTGGTTAAGATTATAGCTCAAGATTTTTCTAGCCAATCACTAAGCCCAAAGCTATTGCAAAGTTATTCTCGACACAAAAGACAATCGCAATTATAATAATGAAGTAAACTCTTACTTCTTGTGGTATATTCCGAATGACCTGAGATAACTTGACTGACATTCCAAGCCTCTGACAGATCTAATTTACAGGTTCTTTGAAAAGTTTATCCCATAATATCAAGTACAAAGCGTTCACGGCGAATTTATCATCGTATGATTTTATCCCAATTCTGCCTCAATCTACAGTCATTCCCACAGGCCTTGGTGGCCTGGGGTCTGTTTCTCGAACGTCCCGATAACTATTCGGGCCGAAAAGCCATTGACGAAACTGCGTTCCGCTTGTTTTCGTAAGCTGGTCTTTTACCGTGTCTTTTACCGTGGTTCCAAGAGGACAAAAAGAAAATGACAGTGAAGTATGTTGACTTAAAATCTCTCCGTTCTTAAGATACAGATGGAATTATGACATCCGAAAAAGGCCCGAAAAGTTTCGGGACTTTCGAGAAAAGGGCCCTTCGTTTGGGTGAAAAGGCCTATTGAACGGGTAAAATGGTTGTGTGCATGCGTGATGTGTTGGCCACACCGGATTGGTCTTATGGTGTGTCATCTTTCTTTTGTTTTTGTTTTCACCCTTATTTTTTCCCAAGATTCGGGAATTAGTCAGGCTTCTCCAAAATCAAAAAACGACTTGCTTCACTTCCCTTTACACTCCTTTCTTTAACAACTTATAACGTGAAGTAGCCAACTTTTCCAATAAACCAATAGTGTTTTCACTCACGTGATCAGTAACCTTGTTTTTGCACCAAAACAAAAGAAAACGTTTGCATGATAGTAGAGCTCAATTCCCAGGGGATTAGTTGGGGATACCAACATGGCTGCCGTGACGTCACGTGAAAACACGCTATAGAAAGCCCATTGAATCACCTGACTAAGAGCCATTAAGAAAAGTGAATTCCGTGAGAATTGGTTTGGGACACCAAAATGGCCGCCGTTTTTATGTTGTTTTGCTTGCATTTCAATAAGCCCACAACTGTTTATAAACAAATCTTTTGAATTTAAATTTTGTCAACCAGAGAACAAAAAACCTTTGTCTCGACAGCCAATATAGATTTCTGGTTGGCACATTAATGACAGTAGGTCACGTAACGGTGAGTATTGCTATATTTTACCGAAAGAAGGAAAAGGGAGATAATTAAAAATAAACATAGACTATTTTCCCCATTCCATAATGCAATATGTTTTGAGGGGTTCTTTATACAAACAATACAAATTATTTACTCTTGGGACTGTATCATACTTTAGTGAACTGGATATCCATTCGTTTAATGCAAATAATCCCAAAATGAATTCAACTATATTATGGGATTTGAGAAAATAGCGAACATACATATGTTTTTTTTTTTTTAAGATGGTGGCCATTTCGGAGCTACAATATTGGACAAAATTGAAAATGAAAAATTAGTACTCCCCTCCCACCAAAAGAAATGATGAATCCGCTCGCAAGTTTTTTCATCATGGAAAATAGGGGGAGGGGGGGGGGTGGTCTTCATTTTTCCTTTGAAATGTCCAAGATTGTAGGAGTATTTAGTTGGTTGGCGATCAGCCCAACACTATGGGGGAAAGAATAGCACATGCTACGAGCGTCTTTAGAGACTTACCGGTGGTGGAGAAATAGTTAGTTCACGTTCTTAGACTTGTTATTTAATTCCAGTTTGTTCTCATGGCGTCCACAAACTATCCAAACATCCAAGAATTAAATTGTGTCGAACGGTGTTGAAACTAGGTGAGAAAATTAAAATTCGGTGATTTGCGTTCATGTTTTCCATAAATGTAAATGTTTGGTCGTTTCACGTTCCACAGTTCGAAAAGAACGTGAAAGAAAACCTACAAACAAACACTTTTAAAGAAATTTTTTCCCCTTCATTGCTGTTATTTGGCTGCGTTATCATTGACGTCGGCGTTGTATATCTTAAAGGCCTCAATAATTCATGTTCTGCAATCTTCTGCATCACTCATTGACCCCCTGTTGACCAAAGTCACAATATGAAACAAATTTACACCAAAACGTGCTTATCTAAACGATAAAGAACTAACTTTTAGTGTTTGATTACATGACTTAGTTAGTACCTGATAAATTTACCTGGAAGATGAAAACGTGCAAAAGGAATTTGGCAATTTTTTTGGGATGAAAATTCCTTTGTCAGCGCGCGGCATGACCGGCCTCGAAAAAACGCTGTTGAATTGTGCACGAAATTTATCGTATCAGAAATTTGAACCAGAGTTAACTGGTTCTCAAATAACATACTCCATAATTCTCAAGTCCATAATTGATAATAATGTATAACAAAAATAGGAGCGATTTATTAAAGATATAGATTATTGTCTTATTCATTTAATTAAAGAGCTTAGTTTTCGCGTAGGCCTACGACCTACTAGACATGAAAACTCACTAGAAATAACTTAAGTAAGAAGAGAATTTCGATATTTTTTCCTGGAAGTTGCGTTTCTTTTTAGAATTTTTCCGGTGTCTAGAAGAGATACTCTTGATTAAATGCGAACATCACTGCCTCCTATTATTATTATTATTATTATATTATTATTATTATTATTATTATTATTATTATTATTTATTTATTTATTTATTTATTTATTTATTTATTTATTTTTTCGGGAGTGTCGACTTTTCATCACTGAGAACACAAAAACCGCATTTGGGTCAAAACGACTTGTCTTTCCACCTTGTATAAACATACAATTACTAATTAATTTTCTCTAGCTTCTAATCTCCGCATGCCGCCTGCATTATCACGAAATTTTAACTACAACATAAACATAGACCTTGTTCGTTTATCAGCTTGTTACAAATCACGTCCGTAAAGAGTTCAATAATTTTGTTCCCAAAGAACTATCTTAATGAAAGGGATTAAGGCGCGATTTGGAATTTCCTTCAACAATGTTTTTAATTCCTTTTAAACCTTTATTTCAGATAACGAACTATTTTGACATAGATACTGTGTAAATTATCCACCTGACAATGTTCAGGCTTTCAACCGTCGAAAAATGCAGCGAGGCGATTGGCTGATAGTGCGGTTCAACTGTATTTAAATATTAATTTCAAATATTAAGCAAGCTTTGTGGTATTTGTAAATTGAACCAGGGATGCGTCAAAGGCTTCTTAGCGAAAGATACGTTCCCTGCACAGGCCGAGATATGATATATAGATGTCATTTGATGGTGCAAAATTAAGAACCACTTCGATGAGATAAGATTGTTGCTTCGAAGGCATTTCTTTCACCAAAGAACCAAGGAAATGTTATGGCAGAAATGCAAATGCTGCGTTATTACATGGATTTGTAGCCAAATGCGCAGGTGCTGGTCTATTTGAGCCACCGAGTGAAGTCTGTCTGATTTGAATCCGCATACAAAACCAGCACTTTGAGCTTTGCGGAATAATTTGATTCAACGATATACATTTTTATGTATGTTTACAGCTGACGCATTTGGGTCGTGCTATACACACACGACAAACTATGCTTTTGCAAGCTGAAACTGGACCAAGAGTAAAATCGGAATCAAACTTCGAAGACTCGCTTCCTGCGCGTGGAGTAGCGAAGGATAGAGTGGTCATCAATGTAGGCGGTTACCGCCATGAGACTTATTTAAGTACTCTCAGAGTCGTCCCAGATTCGAGACTGGCCTGGATTGCTGAAAATGCCGCTAAACAAGCCGATTATGATCCGGAAAATAACGAATTCTTTTTCGATCGACATCCAGGAATTTTCGTGAATATCATGAATTATTATAGAACTGGGAAACTTCACTGCCCGAGCGATGTGTGCGGACCATTATTTGAGGAAGAATTGTCGTTCTGGGGAATCGACGAACTTCAAATGGAACCATGTTGTTGGAGTAATTATACCCAGCACAGAGAAGCACAGGCGACGCTAAAAGCCTTTGAAGGACTTCAGAAAAGCGTGGATGATTCTGAAAACGAGAGCAGCGCTTTTCGAGTACATCGCAAAGTTGCTACTAGGACAAAATGGAAGAGAGAGATTTGGGCAATGTTGGAAAAGCCGTATTCTTCGAAATATGCACAGGTAAGAAGAGCATTTAAATGTCACCTGCTAATAGAAAATAAATATTTCGATGAAGTTTCGTTTTTATTTTAATTTTAACCGGCAAGGGATGAAGCTGGACTCCGCATATCAGTTTGCTTCGGTTTTACTAATTTTTTTCCGCAGGAAGCGTTTGATTGAAAGTATACATTTCGTTGAAAGATTTTCAAATAAAAACGGAAACGGTGTCACGGTTGGGAAGCTAGCTGTTATCACTCTTCACTGCGGAGTGCAAACCGTCGAGTTGTCGGGGGGATAGTGAATTACCATCCCGGCTATGCGCTTTTTCAGAGCGTAATAGCTTTATCTCTTATGGATGCAAATTAATAAAAGCTATTTGGCGTTGTGACTAGTGAAGTGGGAATTTCTTGAAGCTTCAACTTTCGTTGTTTGGCTAACAACGTCTCAACGACGCAAGCGGCGTTTTCGTGTTGACGAAGACATTTTCCTGACGCCAGTTGTTCAAACGATGGATATAGCGCACATCACAATAAATTACAATCCAGTGAATAAGTCATAGTGAAACCAATTGCGCTATCCAATGGATAGTGATTTATTCGGTGGATAGCGCTATGTACCTTTCGAACAACTGGGATGTTTCTTAGCAGTGCAATGGAGCGCGGGTACAGCATTTACGAGTGTCACAGACCACTTGAATCAAGTTAAAATTTTGGATAATAAAGTTACCGTACCATTTCCCAAAGCTAAAAATTATGTTTTATTAATTGTGATGGTCTATAATTTTACTTAAAAAAAATTGCAGCTTGACGAGCGCTTCCTGTGTCCCGTTGTAACATTTCGATCTTTGCGAAACAAACTAAACTCTAATGGTGTTGGAGATCAACCCTGAGAGTCCAGATCAGTGTTTTCAAAAGATGAAAATACTTTACGTGAGAACTGTAAAATAATCATATCAATGCATTAGACTTCTGATCGTAACCTTTTTTTCAGTTATGAACAGCTGTTCCATTCAAAAGACATTCTGACTCTTTCTGTTTTTTTTAGCGGTAGCTTCTCAGTTTCTATTTGCAAAATGGACTGCCTTGACCTGTTTCCACACAAGTATTTCAGGATCAGGGTTAAATGGAAAACTCTTTCCTTTATGGATCTTCTAAGAAGTTGCACTTTTGAGCCGGATGAGTAACTTGTCCTGAAACTTCCTTATTTTGAACAAGGGAACTTAATTCCACATTCACTTTTAACTCGTTTTTGTAGCGCAGGCAGCAAAATTTTTTTTTGCGGCCGGTCTTCCTTACATCACAGGGAAATGACAAGTAGTTTTGAAAAATATTTTTGTTGAGACTTCGAGACGCAAAAATTTGTTTTCGTCATTTTCAGTGAACTTTTTGTTCCGTACTTCTGCCAGATCATGCTTTGTTTTCTGTTTTGTTAATATGAAGACCTTTCGGGAAGCCGCGTGGGTTTTTACCCATTCACATTTCTACCGGCCGTTGGAACCTCCGTTCGTATAAATTGGTTTTAATTGTTCGACGCTATAAGTTCAACAATGTTCCGCTATTAAAGGTTTGCCGGCACGTCACATATAAGGAAGACCCCACATTTTAACGGCTAACAGATTGAAAATCCAACTCTCATCGTTTCAACTGAATCAACTTGCACCAGTTCATCGGCAAATGTCGAGCAATTCCAGTGATTACCGTCAATACAAAGCTTCGCCTTAACGAGTTTTGTGGCTGGCTATATCTCAACAATATCGAATTCCAAGGGGTCCTCGTTTAGTACTTAGCTTTCGTGTTGTTTCAAGCAAACGAGAAAACGAAAGAAAAGGTACCATAGTTACCTATCGAAGGGAATGAAATTCTTTTGTCTTCAAACTACCACGTTCAAATACAAAAAAAAAAGTTTTGCTTAACGTACTGAACAGTAAGAAGAGCACCTTCAATATACCATATGTTTCGTGCTCTTCTCTAAAATTACTAGGTTAGAATTTTTTTCTTTGTAAAAAAATACGAAAAAAAAAAACGTTTTGCTTTACGTACAAAACAGCCAGTAGAGCACCTTTAATATACCATATGTTACTAGTTTAGAATTTTTTCTCTTTGTAAAAAATATAATATATTGCTCAGACGTACTGATATTCATCGAAAAAATCTATATTTGAATGATTACAATAGCTTACAGTACAATTATAATCTGAAAAGAACTAATAAACATGCGCTAGTGAAAAGTAAGCAACACATTAATATTTGAAATTTAAAAGCCAAGAACAAATTGATATTTCAATATAAGTTAGGGTCAAGTTTAAAACTGACATCATTCTTTGTATATAAATATATAGAGGAGAATTTTATCGATTGTTTGTATTTCTATGAATTATTCTCTATTTTTACTTTTCCCTTCAACGAAGATTTTGAATTGGGCATTTGAGTATATGCTCAAATATACATTATGCAATCATAAGTTTGATTGTGTAGTCTTACCAAGACACGTCGACTGGAATCACTAGCTAGCTTAATTAAGAGAATAGTGGTCGTTTTCGCCCAATAAATAGCCTATTCGTTCGAACTGAAAACCCGTTTATGGGCAAAGGTGTTCTTAATATACTAAATATGGGTTGTTTGGGAACACGAGTTCCCCTACAAGAAATTACTGAGCTTCCATGTCGTGGACTTGCTCATGGTCTAAAACAACAGATGACAACTATGATCATTTATCAGTAGAATACAATAAAACATTTCCAGCGTATGAGTATGTACCAAATCCTCACTCGTGAGCAATCAAAATCGTGCGCGAAACTTCGTGTTTAATGTGGCTGCAAACTGCAAATGCACATTCGTCATATCCTTTCACTGGCTTTCAGCTATTTTTAAAATTTTGCTCAAAGCAAACTTCACTAGTTTTCTCCTATGTTCAGGTTAACGCTTAGAAGCCTTTTTAACGATTAAGACGTTTAGCAAACTCAACATTTATCTTTCCGATATTGCAGATTTCGCTTGGGAAAAATTATGATTATAGGTTAAAACTGCACGTGATAAAACTAAAACAAAATATTTTTGTTTCAAATAAACGAAGAACCACGCGACGTGGAAATCATCATGAAAAAATGAAGAAATGAAATACATGTTGTCAGTTGGAGCTCAATGATACTTGTATAGAGCACCCGACTGTAGTAATCGAATGATCGTAGGCTCGACTGTTAGAAACGAGCCCTCGGATTTTCTCCGAGTATTCGAGAGTCACCGTCGAAAAAACATCTTTTCATGCTTTGACTTTAATTTTAACTCTTTAAGAATTCATTTCTTACGGTAGCGCAATTTCAGTTTTATATTCTCCGGCACACAATGAGGCCGCAAATTTAGGCTTTGCGTCGAGTTTAAAGCCACACAACTCAATAACAACCTTACAAACGTGATGGTATGGCCATGGTAAGTGCTAACTGGTTTCAAAATGTTATTGTCTCATTTTCGGCCCTGAGGTTATAAATCAAATTTGTTGCCATGATTGCCTTGTGTCACAATAGAATAATTAACAATTATTCCGTGAGCGCGCGTTGGATATAAGATGGTAAATCGGCAACGAGGCGCGTAGCGCCGAGTTGGCTATAACCAGTCTCATATCGAAAAAGCGTGTTATTAAATATCCAAAAAGCGTGTTATTAAATTCCTAAACTCCGAGAGTTTGGAAGTACGAAATATGAGCGAAAAAATGAAGAAAATCCGAGCGAAATCGAAAACTTGATGAAGCTGCCATGTTGTGTAATACCTTGGTGGTCAGACAGACGCGGGCTCATCACAAAAACATTTCTTACCTTTTTGCGTATTTCTGAACGTCGGAACTGATCCAGACTTTCCACAAAAATGTTTTTTTTTTCCTTTTTTTGCTTTATTCAGGGAGAAATTTCGCTTTCCCACGAAAAACATTTTAGATTCGCAAAGCTTAGTGCAATCATTTGCCATATAAGGTCAAAGTAAGGTATATGAGCTGATAACCGAGATTGAGTGAACGAATCAGAGCTCGAGAAATGCATTATTTAATACAATATGTTAATCATATAGATGATAATAACTTCTTACTAACCGAGCGCGAGGGCCGTACTGGGGAATATTGGCACGAGGTCGTGGCAGTACGGACCGAGCGCAGCGAGGTCCGTACAGAAACGACCGAGGGCCAATATTCCCCAGTACGGCTCGAGCTAGCTCGGTTAGTAAGTAGTTTATTATATGGCTTTTTAATTACCTTTTGCTTTGTTTTTGCAAGCCCGTAATCGGCCCGTGGGCATTACGGGAGAATAATGCCCTACCATTCAGTCACAATTAGCCAATCAGAGCGCCATATAATAATACAATTTAACGATGACTGATATGTCCAATGATGTTGTGGATGCTGATTTATTGATGATGATGATGATGATGATGATGATGATGATGATATCTAACATCATAAGAAACTAATTTTACATTGAATCAGCTCTTTTCTTTTGTGGTTGTATAACACTCTATCAAACTACGTAACTGTTAATAGTGAAGATCCTAATTTTTACGCTTCGTTTTTCCTTCTGTAGATGTTTGCTTTTGTGTCGTTAATTGTGATAATTCTGTCAGTGGCAACCTTTTGCCTGGAGTCCATTCCCCATCTCGAAGAAACGTACAAGGAACCTTTTAAAGGGATGGAATATTTTTACCTTGTATGGTTTACAGCCGATTTCTTGGCCAGGCTATGCACTTGTCCATCGATACGAGATTTCTTCAAGAACTTCATGACTTGGGTTGACATCACGTCCGTGATTCCCCTCTACATCAACGTGTCCTCCACCGACGTCCCAGGAGATGTAACATTTCTCTTCGTCCTCCGGTTGATCAGGATTTTCCGGTTATTCAGGTTTTTTCGGGCCATGAGTGGAATGCAAGTGATCGGCCATACACTGAAGGCCAGTGCTCGAGAGCTGTTTTTGCTTGTCCTCATATTGCTCATTCCTATGGTCATCTTCTCTACGTTGGTTTTTTACGCCGAGGTAAGGTTCCTCTTGTAAGTCTGGCTTAGTTGCTTGTGTGTAGCAATATCCCTTATCAGGGAAGGTGGCATATTCGCGAACTAGCGTTAAAATGAAAATCATAGGGGAGTCCTAGCATTTTTTCCTAGTATACCGGGCTTAATCAAATTCAGATAAGAGGTTTTCGGAATCTAAACGGCCTTGTTTAGCCTAAACAACAACAGCAACAACAGCAACAACAATAATAATAATAATAATAATAATAATAATAATAATAATAATGGTTTATTAGCGTTCCACCAGGTGGCTCTTTTAAGCTGTCATTACAACATAACTGGGTATATAATATAATGCTCATATAGCGACATTCAAAGGCGAAAAAAGTAAATAGCTGAACACAGCACTAATTAAAGAAAAAGATAATAGTAGTAGTAGTAATAATAATAATAATAATAATAATACTTTAATTTCACACAATATTTAAAGCTGAATACCTGGTGTGTGGTCGTGCACAAATTAAATCAAATAAAATTAATACATATCAAATCATATTGGTTTTTATACGACAAAAAAATGTGGGGTAAAGTTAAATTTGAAAGACAGAACACCGATGCGACGAAAATCCAAGAACTAGATATACAGATGGCTGGGTTATAAAAACAACTGCATAAAAAAATGAGAATGGTCATACAGATTGCTTAGCTAATGAAAAAAAATACTTTTTACACTTATTTGTGATCATGAGGGCCAGTATTGTTCCCAATTTTTGTTGGAAGTTTGTCAAATAATTTAGCAGCGCAGTGTTGTCGTGTACCGTAGAAAATCATCCTCACTCTACGAAAACTTAGAAACTGAATTAAAATATACACAATCAAATACTACTACCATGTTGTGTTTTCAGTAGCATGTTTATCACCCCAGGTAAATGCTCACAAGTTGATTTGGTCATTTCCTTTCTCTCTCCTCAAGGAAAAGGGCTCGGGTACTCATTTTGGAAGCATTCCTGAATCTTTCTGGTGGGCGGTTATCACCATGACAACAGTAGGATATGGCGATGTTTATCCCAAATCTCCCCTTGGAAAACTCATCGGTACAGTCTGCGCATGCGTAGGAGTACTCATTGTGGCTCTTCCAGTGTCCGTGATTGGGAGCAACTTCACATTGTTTTATTCCCATGCGCAGGCGCAGTTGAGACTTCCTAAAAAGAAAAGAACTCCACTTCTGTTGGGAGCTGCTGGTGCGTTGGTTTCGGAGACAACTTTGTACAACGAAGATAATTCGGACGAAGATGCAGTTAGAAATATGAGCCCGCGCGAAAACATCAGTATGCCTCGCAAGAGTCTCAGGAATCCATCGATAACCCCTCGTTGTCGATCGATCCAACGGGAGACGGCTTTACCGCCGCCGTTTTCTAAAGTTGAATCCAGCACTTCGGTTGAAATGGAGGCAACAACTCCGACCGTTAAAAAGAGTGCTGAGGAATTGTTTTCTTCTCCACCAAATGGCAGTGGAATGGATTTATCCAGCGGTCTCCGTGGCGTCAGTGACGTCATGCTCCACATCACCGCTCCCTCTCATCGACGGATGGCAATTTCTCCCGCACCCTCCCCCCCCGTGAGAAGACCAAGTCAAAGAAGGAGAAGAAGAGGAGGAAGCAAACGACTGAGTAATCGGGAGAATGGGGAGATGTCTTCCCATGACAAAGATGGCGACAGCAATTATTATACAACTACAGACGGGGAAAGCGCAGGAGAAAGCGGAATATCCGCTACGAAATCCAAAACTATCCCCTCCCTGCAGGAAAACTACGGGGGAACGATTGAATCATCGAATGAGTCAAATACTTCAGAAGATAAAGGCAACTTGAGAAAAAGGGACGATAACGTAACAGAGGGAATAAGATCGTATCTTAATTCAGGGACACGTGTTAACTTAGAAGGAGCGACTTGTGATTCCAGTAAAGACTATAAGACAGAAGTTGTTGCTAAAGCGCCAACGTGGAAATCATCTGAAAATTTGAGTGAGAACAAGGAGGAAAATAAAATCAGCGCAGAGCCTCGCCTCCGGTCAAAAAGCGAACTTGTAACAAGCGAGACGCCACCATGCAAAAGAAGGAATGCAATCACGGCAAAAGGCGCTACCGTCTTGCCTATTTCACCTCTTGTACGGTCCGATGATAGGCTTCATAGATCAGCGTCTAACGGACCTTTTAAGAAAGCTAAAGAAACTTTGAGTGCCAGAAATTCATATGACCCAGGAGGACTTTCTAGAACTGAAGACGAGAAGGATACGCAACCACCAAAGGCTGCTTTGACGTCAGTGCCGAACAACAGTGCAGTAGAAAATGGAAACACAGAGAATTTGCAGATAAATTCGCTGAGAAGACCACCTAAGTTAAGTTATATTAAAAACACCACTCGTGTCTAGCCAAACACAGAAATAAGATGTCAAGAATGGCATGAAGCAACAAGATATATAGTATCAAGCAAGCAAACGCAGAGTCGACGAATCGCCTGAGAGTCTCCCAGAAGGAGGAAAATTGCGGTAGTGGCCTTCATGATCCGGCTTCGTTCAACGCACTGATTCCACGCTTGTTTGCGACATTTTCTCTAAAATGATTTCTTGTCCATGATCCCATCATATGTTTGACATTTTGATACACTGAACCGAAACCCTGTTTATAGGTGTTGATAGTTCAGTTGTGTTAGAAGGTACCGGCTATTCCTTCAAATACCGCCGATACAGTTAATGATCTAATATTTCTTTTGCAACTGAGGGATCAGCATGAAGCTCTGTGTTTGGTACTAATCGGAATCAAACATTCAGCCAAGTTTTGGCGAACGAAAAGATAAGGATTTGTGGGAGGAGTTTTGTCCAATTGATCTTCAAAGTCGTAAAGCCCTGGCCAAACTATCAAACAAAGTTGGATACAGCATGCAACATTGTTGGATGTAAATGTTGAGGTAGTGGCAAAACACTATCCAACATTGCTTGACGAAACTGATTCAAGTTCAAGTTGGTACTAAAACTGAAACGGAAACCGCTCGTAGCGTTTACGCTACTGGAGCTGTTGGAGGACAGATATGACCGATTCAAATGAGGAAAAACCAAAGATAAAAAAAAAACCTTGTTTACTGCAAGATACATCCACGTTTAGGAGGTGATGCGGATCAATTTGCACAATTCTTAAACTCTATTGAACCAGACATCTCCAAACAGGGCAACAAAATGGATGGTGAACGATAAACCGCTTAGTCCAGCTGAAAAGCTATTTATCAACAACCACAACGGCCTTTTGGCCCTCGTCCGCCATCTTTGTTGAAAATGATGCTTAAAGCCTGGGCTTGAAAATAAGACAGTGATTCGTGATTGGCTAGCGGGACACAACTTTGTTGGAGGCCGGAGAGGCAAAACACTGCAACATTGTTGCGAATTGTTGGGAGTAATGTTTGATCACAAGCAAACTCTATCCAACACTTGATCTAACAAAAATGGTTGGACGAACGTCTTCCAACATGGGCGGCCAAACGATCGAACAATGTTGGATCGAACAAAGTTGGAGTGTTGGGTCCAATTTTGTTCGATAGTTTGACTAGGGCTTAACTTGGTTAGGCACTAGAATTATTATATACGTTAAGATATGTTTATTATTTGAGAACTATTGAAACTGGTTATATCTAAGAAAGTTAGAAAATTTTAGGTAAAAATATACGATCAGATTAACATGGAACTTTCAAATTTAGCATGACAATTATATTGCATGCATTAGATCATAATTTATCACCGAAATATTTGGGTTCGCATCGTATTTGATTCGAATTTGTTCTAATTTTGCTGAATTTGCTTCAGTGGTAAAGGTTTTCTCTTGGAGTAACGGGAAGCTTAACTAACGCCCTGATAATTCCATTTTTTAAATTGGCTTTCTAGTTGTTTAATCTTGGGATCCAAAGTGAGTTTGCAAATTTCCTTTGTATATTGTAGGAAGGAAACTATATAGAGAGACTGGTTTTTTTTAAGAATAGCCACGATAGGAGTCCCAGATTATCTACTTAACCCACGATGACTTACTAAAGGTTTTTATTGCCAGCCAATTTCACAGTTGGCTTCGGTCAAGTTTCTTCGTATCGGGCACTAGTTTGCTAGCACCATTCGAGACTGTTTTGGCCAATATCACGCAGCATGGCCGTTGCGTGACATCCCAAAAATCGCTGCGAGTAAGACTAGGAAAGAGTTTTGCAAGCAATTGCTAAGAGTACGTCACCCAAGAGTATTGGCCTGGTCCCCACCTGCGTCAGAAAAGTGTCTATTATTAAATTAAGTTAAATAGCAACATTCACAATTCTTTTGAGATTTAATTATGCCAGCCACAGAACAAAAGAACCTGTCTTTCGAAAGCCAATAGATCTCTGGTTGGCACATATATCACTATAGGTGAGTATAACTATAGACCAAGAGCGTTTACCATTTGTCAACAAAAACCGAAAATTCCGGTTGGAAACTCAAATGGTACAGCTCATTCCATCGGAAATTTTCTGGAAAAGATGGAAATCCTCAGAGGTATTCCTCTTTTCCCGTTCCAACCGAAATGACCGGAAAAATCCTGTACCATTTGTAAACTCCCACTCGACCCGGTGCACTTCGGCCTCTTTTCCCGCCATTCGACGCTGCAGATGCAGCCGTCATTTTGATTTGTTATTGTTTTGTTCTATCCGCGAGAGTCTCGGGCTTGGCGAAACGCCACACCGGGAAAATCCTGTACCATTACGAGCATTCCATTCCAACCGGATTTTCCGTTCAAATGGTAAACGCCCCAAGTGTTGTACCCAATTCAAACCCCTTAGGAATAAAAGGTTTTGTTCCAGGTATTTCCATATCATTTAAATGTCAATGCGGCCGCGATATTGCAAATACAATGCACAAAGTTTAGCCCGAGAGATTTGATTTGGCCTTTTTCGGTATATTAAAATTCAACTTGAAAGAGAGATTTAGAGAACGAAGACAAAGGAAAGTGGATGATATGTAAATATTTTTCACATTCATTCCAACGTGTTTCTATTGTTTTTGTCCTCACTGCCTCACTATCAAGCTGAATATTTGATATTTCGAAAATTGCCTATAGCGATATTTCTTGTTTTCAAACATTGACGTCACATTTCTTTTCATATTCAAATTTGCCAACCTCGGAACAAAAGAAGTTATTGTTTCCACAGCCAATTAGGTTCTGGTCGGCACATTAATAACAATGTGTGACGACACGAGAAACAACGCTATCGGGTAAAAGACTGAGTTAGCCAGTTTGGTCTATCTTGTTTTAAAAACAGGCACTTTTCTGAAGCTGATGGGGAGAAACCGGATACGACATTATTACTCGTGGGTAATGGACTCTTGCAATTACTAAAAACAAAACCAGCCACCAATTAGATTCTGAAACGCAAATAATCTATTTTTTCAAATTTAGGAAGCTTATAATTAACCAATAGTTACTCAGTTTGGATGGTACTGTAGCTTGGAAAGTAGGCTCTTCAGGCACTCTTCCCCTCCCCCCCACCCTACCTCTCTTTTTCACCTCCTCAAGGGGAGGATCTGCTCGCAAGCTACGTAGCTGGAGAGATCATACCATCCACAGATCATGTATCGAGAAATTTGATATAAAAAAATGCTTGTCCAACTTTAAGATACACTTATTATGGAAAAAAAAAGAAGTTCATTTTTGTCAAAAAAGTTATGGAAGGATCATGTAAAAATGTTAACCATATTTATTGCGTGTAGGTTACGCCTAAGACAGTCTTGCATCTTGACTTCTAATTCAGTGATAAGAAAGCGAGGTAGTTTATGGAATCCACGCTGTTTATAATAAATACAAAAATATAAAATAAAGGCATTAACTTTTTTTTTTATTGAGCTCACGTACTCCTATTGAAATTTTTCATATTGAAAAGAATGGCTAAGATGGTAATTGTTAACCCCGGCAGATAAAATGAAGAGATGACTCGGGGATACTCGGAAAAAAACCCGAGTGCTTCTTTGCAAGAGTCGAATCTACGACAACCTTCAGATAGCTAGTTCGGATGCTCTACCACTGAGTTATAAGGGATGATCGGAAAAATCCGAGTGCTTCTTTACAGGAGTCGAAGCATCTACGACCTTCCGATTACACTTGGGTTATCTTTTCAAACAAATAAGACCATTTCCCATGATCCATATTAAGCTTCCAGTGTTCCAAATTCACGATAATAGTGAATTCAAAGCAAATTAACAATTCAGGATAATCGCGAATTCAACTGAAGGGCGAGAACGGGTTGAACAAATCAAATCCCAACAAAAAGACATATTTTAAATGAAAATATTTAATGAATGATAGACAAATGTCGAACATTCGTCCAATGTACGTACGACCATTATGTAAATTATGGGTTGGTTTCTACCCTAAAATGTCAAATTTCCTCTTTTGTCTTAAGTTTT
The DNA here is from genome assembly GCA_949126865.1 of Montipora capitata. Lineage (NCBI taxonomy): Eukaryota > Metazoa > Cnidaria > Anthozoa > Scleractinia > Acroporidae > Montipora > Montipora capitata. The sequence goes on along the minus strand of OX421457.1, from coordinate 1,390,276 downwards.
CTTTAAGTGTTGATAAATGCTTCTTTCGGGTTATTGGTGAAGCATTCAAAAATTTTGCCATGATTAAAAATATATAACAAAGAACCCAGGGAAAAGTTCTAAGATCATTCGGGTATTTTTGTCTTTTTGGGATAGCATATACCACCGCAACTAAGTATTATAATTTGTCACAAAACATACAGAAAATAGCCCGTTGACATCGACTGCCAACTGCGTTCTTCACGGCCAAGAATAATAAAACTAATTTATTCCAATGCTGTTCCAAATTGTACCTTGTCAATCTGTTGCCTAGCAACACGAGGAAGACAGGTGCACATATTAAAACAAAAAAAAACCCGGATGAAAGAAAAATACGGAGCAGTTTCAGTTGAAAATGGCAGAAAATTAGTGGTTTCTGCCTAGATAAATCTCCCGTTCTCGACATTTAATTTCAAACAATTCGTATTTTCTGAATTATACTTATACGGAAAGTAAAAAATACCATGTCACCAGTGGACAGGAGAGACACACATCGACGCGAAACATTTGGAGCAAAGAAAGATATACGCGACAGGGTGATCATTAATGTTGGTGGTAAACGTTTCGAACCCTACATAAGTACACTGAAGAATATTCCAGAAATTCCGCTCGCTAGTATTCTTGACAATCGCTCAAAGCTGGACTATGATCCTGAGACGGGTGAATACTTTTTCGATCGCCATCCGGGTGTCTTCGCACAAGTTTTGAATTATTTACAAACGGGCAAACTGCACTGTCCTCGTGGTATCTGCGGTCCCTTGTTCGAGCAAGAAATGGCTTATTGGGGCTTACAAGAACAACAAATGGAGTCCTGCTGTTGGCCGAATTACACAAAACACAGAGATGCTCAGGAAAATTTGCAGGCTTTGGATTTTAGGCCGAAATATGAAGATGATGCCAAAAAGTCGCGAAACGAGCGACTTTTCAACGATCCTAACTTGACGTGGTGGCAAAAGCATCAGACTATCATATGGGAGATCTTAGATGATCCATATTCGTCTTCTACAGCAAAGGTATAGTTTTTGTTGTCATCATAATTCAGTGATATAGTTGGCATTTACAGGCTTACAAGTAATTCAATCAGGGTACATTCTCCGAACCGCAAACCGCATCTGCGAATACAAAGTCGTTATAAGGACTTTTGGTTTACCTTCGTCACTGTTTCTGCAATTTAGAATATGAAACAACCAAAACTAAACTATAAAACACAAGAATCAAAATTTAAAAATGAAAATACTCATAAATTAAAAAAATAAATAACACTGTTCTCGAGAAACCAATTATGACAAGAGAAAATTATTGAATAAGTATTGATGGCACCTACGGATTGATTTGTTAGAGTTATAGGCACCAGCAAAATACGAAGAAACTACTACTCAAACGGTTATTGAATAAAATAAAGGGTAGGCATCCAGACAAAAACTTCCAAATGTTTTAAGTTTCCTTTTTTTTTTCGCAACCTTGGTGGACGACTGCTCATATAATCAACAGCTTCTAGCCAATGGACTCCAGACCCAGGACTCCATTCGTTCAGCAATAGCTATACATGTTTACTCTGCCTCGTTCCCATACGAAACGAGAACGGGGTTGCACCTTACTGAGCTCGTCATTTTTTTCTAATACGCCATTTCCGAGTTGCTGTTTGCCTCGGTTTCGGAGTGAGTCTTGGTGCTCAACTATTGTAAGGAAAATGAGTTTGCTTTGCATAAGAATATGTAACTCATTTTCATTTAATTGTGCTCCAAACTGAGGCATGCAGCAACTCGGAAATGGGCTGTTGATCTTTGTCACAGGTATTCGCCTGGGTTTCTTTGGCCTTCATTGTTACGTCCATATTCACGATTTGTCTGTGGACTGTCGAGTTCTTCAAGGGCGAAAGAGAGGAGTTTGAAACGCGAAATGTTACTCTCCCAGCAAGAAATTTAACACAGAGAAATTACAGTAAGTACTGATAATGATAATAAACTTTATTTAAAGCGGCTTGTCTCGTTATTTTGGGGTGTTTAGGGAAAATCTTTAGTTAACCTCCAGTTTAAAACTCGAAAATGGTAATGTGGAATTCCTTTACTGATAAATTCAAATTATCGTTACGACACAAACAAGAGAAAACAACCTTTATTCAGGTGATTTGCAACTTGAAAACTGTCGGGCCGACCTTTTTCCAGATTACCCAAAAGCAATCCGTTTCAATCTTGTTCATTTGTGTTCATCCATGCTTCTCTTTACTTTTTGCTCCATTTCTTTTATGCTGTTCAATTAACAATTATTGGATGAGGTTGAGCATGTTAGCGATAATTATCAAGGACAAAGTTTGTGTTATCTGCTGAAGCCGAAGGCTGAGGCGGATAACACAAACTGAGGCCTTGATAATTATCGCTAACATGCGAAAACCGAATTGAATAATTGTTTTATTATGCATATTCCTGAGCTGAGCTCCGCCATGACAAAACTGATCGAACTGCTGGTTAGTGTGTTAGGTGACGTCACTTCTGCATGCATAAAACTATTGTCTGTAGGTATGACGTCAATTCTACATATATAAAATCTATTGTCTGTAGGTATGACGTAAGAGAAACAGAGCAAGCAAGAATTAGCTGCGTGCTTATAGCCAATCAAAATCGAGCTTGTGACACCAATGTATAATAATAGTTTTTATTGGTTATTGCAATGTTTCATTCTACTTTTCGGGTGTCGTGAAATTAAATCATTTTGTGTTACATAGCCCCTTTAACTGTCGACAGTGTTTAACATTGGGGCACTATTTGAGGACACTGTACACAAATCAAATTAGTTGAGTTAGAAAGAAAAAATGAAAACAAAATCTGTGTAAGAGTGTCAACCGTAAATGTATATCGGCAAAGTGCCTAATACATAAAGGGTTTGAATAATGTCACGTGTTAAAAAAAAGCCCTTTAAATGGTTTCTGAGCAGTTTCGCGTGTACCGGACAATTTTCGAAGGACCATTTAAAGGGCTTTTTTAACACGCGTCAACTCCGCAAACACTGGATGACTGGAAGCACTTTGCCGATACAAATTTACGAGAAACACTTATTTACACAGATTTTGTTTCGATCTATTTTCTAAATCAGCCAACAACCCCTTGGTGATTGAATGTAGTTTATAATAATTCTTCTATTTCATACTCCTTAAACCCGCAAATGTGCCAAAGTACTAACGGTTTGAACTTGACATTTACAGTAACCGACCCCATAGTTGCGTAAGCATCACCGGTCAACGAACAAGTTGGGATTTCATTGTTTTGTACTGGACGTTTGATTCGCTGGTTCTGAAAATGTTGGAATTTATTGTTTCAGTACTTCACTCTGGTTCCATTATTTTCATTATCTGGGTAGCCCTGGTTTCAGTGGACGCACTGAAACGCATTTTTAACTGGGGTTGAAATTACAGTTGAACATGACATAGTTGTTGGGTAGTCGGTCATTCATTTTGACTGTCCCTCTGTCAGCTCCTCGCGGTCAGCCCATCCATTGGTAAATCAGTCACATACTGACTTCAGTACTGTTTCGAACCTCTAACTTCACTTTTAAAAAATGGATCAGGAAATCTTAAACTTTGACCCCAAGTTCAAACAGGGTCGCTTTGCAGTGATGGTAACTTTTTAACCTTTTTTTTTTTCAGCAACAGAGACAAGTACAAAATCGGTTGGTTCCCGGACTCCGATGGAGGTGCTGACAATAATAGACTCGGTGTGCACTGGTTGGTTTACCTTAGAGTTCCTATTGCGTCTGGTATTCTGTCCCAGCAAGATTCAATTTGCAAAGAAGCTGCAAAATTGGATTGATTTGTTGGTTATCATACCACTGTACCTTCTGCTTGTGTTTCAGCGAACGACACTGATCGAGGTGCTAAACACAACTCGAGTGGTTCGCATCTTTCGTTTCTTCAAGCTGTTGTACGATCTACAGATTCTTGGCAAAACAGTGAAGGCAAGTCGATATCAACTCTTTCTTCTTCTCTTGATCCTCTTGATTCCTGTTGTTATCTTTTCCAGCCTCGCCCTGTACGCCGAAACGGACTGGGCCACTGCGAAATCTCACGAAATCTCTCAGTTTCATAGCCTTCCAAACGCCATGTGGTGGGGAATCATCACCATGACAACGGTGGGCTACGGTGACATTGTCCCAGAATCCCTGTCAGGCAAGATCATTGGTGGTATCGCTTCTATTTGTGGTATTATTATTCTTTCAACTTCTGCTTCTGTGATCGGTAGCACCTTCTCCCTGTACTACAACCTGGCTCAGGCACAACTTAAGATTCCCAGGAAGAAACGAAGTTTTGAAGTGGATTACCAAACACTGCCCACCGTATTAGCCTTCAGAACCAGCCAAACGGATTCCATGGTCATCTCAAATAATTCAGACAGCGGTTATCACCGATCTCCTAACCGACTTCAAATTTGTGAACGCGATGGCTGCAGTTTCGTTTTCGAGACGTCCAACGATTCTCCATTCCCTAAGTCGCCAAGTTGTGCGTGTCAGGTATCCCAAGATCTTTCGATACCTTTGCGGCAAACGGTGGCAGCTCCTCCTCCAACTGGACCCCCACTTAGCAGGAAAGCAAGTATTAGAAGAGATAGTATTCTCGTGTAAAGAAACGTAACATGGTTTACTTGTTTTCCCATTTCATCAAATTAATGTTTCATTTGATTTACTTAGTCCGTTCAGACGAAGAGCTTATTCTGCATGTAATTTGGAGAGCCAAGATAAATCAATATTACTGTTATTGTGGTTTTGGCAGTGGTGTACAAATGCTTCCAAAAATTCCCACCAATGTTGGCCTAAGGACGTTTGGCAGATGCATTGTGCTCGCGGACCGTTACTCCGCAAACGGATCTCCCAACTCCCAACAATCGTTTAGCCCTGGCCAAGGATATTGGACGTATTTTCAATAGTGTCGACTGTGAGTTGCAAATAGATCCAATAAATTTCGGTGTTGCTGTTGTCCCGAGGAAGTTGGAAAGATGTTGGATGGTGTTGGCAAACGGTGTGTAAACAGCAGCTGCTCCAACAACGTTGGCCCAAGGTTGTTGGACAGATGTTTAATTTTGTTGTCCATATACAGTAGTGCAAATGGCCTCAACAATTTCCAACTTTGTTTGCCAAATAATGTTAGTATGGTATGGCGTTGGCTATTATGCTTAAACGGATGCAGTAAATGTTGGAAACGACTTAAATGCCACGGCGGAAACTATGCAAACCGCGATGCAAGACTGCCGCTGTACACTTCGATGATCAGGAAACAATAGAATTGTTTTGACTAAGCTCTTGGCTCCCAGAATGTTTGATCATTTTTCAATCTCACGCAACAGGGTATGCAAAACGGACACAACATGAAGAAATATAACAATAGAGGCCTGTCTTCGTTGGCAACAAAGCGAGCTGTCTTTTCAGTCTGTTTACTGATGTTTTTCACATTCCATTGTGAAAAATGTCGAAGTTGTGTTCGATGAGGCATTGCTGCACTTTTGATTCGCTTTGGTCTTTATTTATTTATTGTTAGGGGGTATGGACTGATTTAATCTAATTTGTTGAGGACGTGTAAATTTTGAAACTTGCTTAAAATAATCGAATCACTAGAAAGGACTGTGGACCCAAGCGAGACGTGAATATATTGTCTAGGATAACTGGCCCTGGGATAATGGGTTCTTGATTACCATGAACAATTTTGATAGAGCATTGTTATACACTTGAATTAGAATTACCATTATTACTGACAACACTGTGCAATACCCCAGGCAATATGATTCCGTGGACTACAGAGATTTTGCACTAACGTTCCATAAAATTTATAAACAAGACTTTCAGAAGGTGCCCAACTGAGGTTAATGTCCCTACTCAAGGAGGCGAGAAAGTCGAATCATCCGCAGATATCGTTACAAAAGGAACAGTTTCCCTTAGCCATTCACTCCGAACGTTTAGTCCAACTCTGGTTTAAGGTGGCTCAAACCAGTTTCAAGAAACTGTATCGTCTCACTCTACAACACTGCATTACCGTAAAGCATCACGAAGCATCAATGTTATGCATGATGGTATTACGCGTGAAACAACAATTATCCCTTCACAAAATACTCTTAAAAGCGAGTCTAAGTGCGAAGTTTTTGCGATGGTAATTAGTTCTACTTTACATATGAAAGAAAACTAATTTTCATAAGCAAAACTTCGCACTTAGATTCACTTTGAAGAGGAGGCAGACATGAACTCGAAAATGGCCTATTGGAACTATAGCCGTGTTCACACTCAATGTTGATTATAATCAACTGAAGTATAATTCAGGCTATCATTCTCCATTCAATTTTATTCACTTGTGGTTCTGTTCAGATCTGCGAAAAATTAAATACAATAGGCAGGATAACCTCGCAGTGTGAGACAAAATGGCGCCGTATCGCGTGGCTACCTCCATTATCATCACCATGCTTGAGGCGAGAAGAGAACCAAGGATAGCTTCCGAAAATACCACCACGTGTTCGCCATTTTTTTCAATTACGCACTGTGATTACTTCAAACAACCCCTTTGAAGTTGTTTGAAGGAATTATAATTCAGTTATAAGCAGGGACTGTAATTAGTTGATGTGAACCCAAGTCATATTTAATTCGATTATAATTTGATCATAATCGAGGCCTAATGTGAACTGTGTAGTCATGCATATCTCTCTAACCGAGTTCAATTACAAACAATAAAGAATCAAGAAGACGTAAAATTAAAGAGTGTCCCGAGAAAAGAAGGTTACACTAGTATGACAGTTATCATACCTCTAGATCCTTAAGTAAAACAACTATAGATAAAGTTTTTAATTAGTGGACCTTCTTCAATTTGCTGTGACGTCAGCTTTCACATTTCTTTACGGTGGTCAATTTACAATACCAACTCAGTTTATAAACCCATTTCTGTGTTTCACTACCCCACCGACGCATGCGCAGCACCACAGTTTCTTTAGAAACTAAACCTTTATCGGAATCGCTTTGTCGGAAAGGAAAACGAAAAAGTGGACCCCCGGAGAGATTCGCTCGACCCCTGGTTTACGTGACTTGCACTCCACCAATGAAATACGAAGAGTGGCGGAGCATGTCAAACCTGTGATTAGATCAGTACTATCAGAAGTGGATACAGTGTCCCTTTATGTCACTATGTTGGCTAAAACGAGATCGGAATTTTCCTTTCGTTGGAAAGGGAAACGAAGAAGTAGAGCCCCCGGAGGGACCTGGGCCCAGTTCCTCAAAAGCCGATTAACGCTAATCTAAAATTAAAAATTAACCAAGCAGTTTATTTCTCTACCCCCAAATGCTGTTCAACGCAGATTTTCTGCAGAACTTTACATGAGAAGACGTCAATCTTGAAAAACAAAAATAAGCGAAAGAAACTTTCACCAAAAAGTTGAAAACGTGAAACAAAAGTTTACGATAATCCTGGATTACGTTAATCGGTTTTCGAGGAACCGGGCCCTGAACTCTCGACCCCTGGTTTACAAGACCAGTGCTCTAACCCCTGAGCTACGAAGGCTGGATGACACTTTCCGTTGATGGTGAGCTTAAGACGGGACGAGATTGAAAGATTAAGGTGAAAAGTTTTGTTCAGTCAAAAGGAGGAACGATAGAGTAGAGCCCCCGGAGAGATTTGAACTCTCGACCCCTGGTTTACAAGACCAGTGCTCTAACCCCTGATCTACGAAGGCTGGATGACAATTTCCGTTGATGGTGCGCTTAAGACGAGAAGAGATTGAAAGATTAAGATGAAAAGTTTTGTTCGGTCAAAAGGAGGAACGATAAAGTAGAGCCCCCGGAGAGATTTGAACTCTCGACCCCTGGTTTACAAGACCAGTGCTCTAACCCCTGAGCTACGAAGGCTGAATGACACTTTCCGTTGATGGTGCGCTTAAGACGAGAAGAGATTGAAAGATTAAGATGAAAAGTTTTGTTCGGTCAAAAGGAGGAACGATAAAGTAGAGCCCCCGGAGAGATTTGAACTCTCGACCCCTGGTTTACAAGACCAGTGCTCTAACCCCTGAGCTACGAAGGCTGAATGACACTTTCCGTTGATGGTGCGCTTAAGACGAGAAGAGATTGAAAGATTAAGATGAAAAGTTTTGTTCGGTCAAAAGGAGGAACGATAAAGTAGAGCCCCCGGAGAGATTTGAACTCTCGACCCCTGGTTTACAAGAGCAGTGCTCTAACCCCTGAGCTACGAAGGCTGAATGACACTTTCCGTTGATGGTGCGCTTAAGACGAGAAGAGATTGAAAGATTAAGATGAAAAGTTTTGTTCGGTCAAAAGGAGGAACGATAAAGTAGAGCCCCCGGAGAGATTTGAACTCTCGACCCCTGGTTTACAAGAGCAGTGCTCTAACCCCTGAGCTACGAAGGCTGAATGACACTTTCCGTTGATGGTGCGCTTAAGACGAGAAGAGATTGAAAGATTAAGATGAAAAGTTTTGTTCGGTCAAAAGGAGGAACGATAAAGTAGAGCCCCCGGAGAGATTTGAACTCTCGACCCCTGGTTTACAAGAGCAGTGCTCTAACCCCTGAGCTACGAAGGCTAGATGGCACTTTCCGTTGATGGTGCGCTTAACACGGGACGAGATTGAAAGATTAAGATGAAGAGTTTTGTTCGGTCAAAAAGTGGAATGATAAAGTAGAGCCCCCGGAGAGATTTGAACTTTCGACCCCTGGTTTACAAGACCAGTGCTCTAACCCCTGAGCTACGAAGGCTGGATGACACTTTCCGTTGATGGTGCGCTTAAGACGGGACGAGGTTGAAAGATTAAGATGAAGAGTTTTGTTCGGTCAAAAGGAGGAACGATAAAGTAGAGCCCTCGGAGAGATTTGAACTCTCGACCCCTGGTTTACAAGACCAGTGCTCTAGCCCCTGAGCTACGAAGGCTGGATGACACTTTCCGTTGATGGTACGCTTAAGACGAGAAGAGATTGAAAGATTAAAGATGAAGAATTTCGTTTGGTCAAAAAGGGGAACGATGAAGTAGAGCCCCGGAGAGATTTGAACTTTCGACCCCTGGTTTACAAGACCGAAAGCTGGATGACAGTTAACAAAGAGAAACTCCTTACTTTTATGAACTTGTTTGCTGAGCCCAAAATCGCAACTGATAAGATGGCGTCGGTGACACTTTAAGCACTTTAGTGTGTAAAACGGGATAGAGATATTAAACACAGAGCTGGGTTTATCAACTGGGTTGATATGGTAAAATGACCTCAGTAGAGAAATTTGAAAGCTGACGTTTCGACTTTCTTTTACGGTGGCCAATTTACCATATCAGCTCAGTTGATAAACTCTTTTCTGTGTTTCACTTCCCCACCGGCGCATACGCAGCACCACAGTTTCTTCAGAAACTACATCTCTTTATCCAGAATAACTAGTCAACGTTCGGTAATATATTGATTGAAATTAGCGCAGTATACTGTTAGCTCATTGATCTAAGATATTTTAACGTCGACAGGTAAGTCACCATTTGTAACACACTTGTTCTTAAAGAATATATTTGAGTGACTGTAGGCCATTTTTTCTGATGCAAACTCCTTTTTGGTTAAATAGAATTCACCTAAATTTGATTGCAACCATAATTTTCTCCGCATTAAATTTATTACCCGCTACAAGAAGTGGAGGTTCTCTTGAAAACTGCTACATTCTTTGTCAGGCTTAAGTTCTCCGATTGCCCCTACTAAATAAGAAGCAATAAATAAATAAATAAATAAATAAAGAGTTAATGACGCCCTTTTCAAGCAGGAAAGAAACTACTATTCAACTGTTGAGCGCTTTGTTGTTTCGTCGTGCAAACGTGGCGGAAGGAAGCGATTGCATGGGAAGACTTAGAACGTGACATGAGTCATTTTCTGGTTGAGAGATCACGGATTGAAGAGCTTGGTGATAACTTTTCAAAGGTCTCCGCAACTTATTGCTCTTTATTTAATTCTAAATGGTCCAAATTTTAAAAGATTTCATCTCATTGCTAGCTGCCACCATTTACATGCATTTGAAGGAATAATCAAGAATTATTAGGTGACGACTTGAAAAGGATGATTGTGCATCAAAGGCGGTTTCAGGTATTCAGTATTGTTTCAAGTGTTTGAAGTCAGTTCAGGATTGTGCTTTAAAATAGCACCAATAGTTCTAAATAAGTTCAAGCATAAGTTAAGCGAGAGCGACCGCTACTGCTTGTTTATTTCCTTTTTAAAGTTCGGATTCTTGCGTGTTTTTCCACGCCACGCCCACCGGCTTAACATGTCATTACATTTCAGTTATGTAGATACATTGCCTTTAGGTTTTCACTGAGCATAAACGAATAAATTTCATGTCAACACAGCTGTTTTTAGAGATATTCGTTGAAATGTTTGTTCCCGAGAGGTTTTGGCACCATGTTGTTCGGTGATCCTGTCCGCCCAGCGTTATTTCGTTTTACCACTGCAGCGTTTCAGTTACCTTCTCTATCGTGTGGTCTTTGTTGTACCTGTGCGGTCAAAACTAAGTGTTTTGAATGTTTATCGTAAGAGCTGATCAGAGTCCACGAATTGTTCATGAATGCATAACCAACCTCAAACATGACCACTTATTCACTATGACGCTGAGCAAATTTGCGCTTAAAGATATATAGTTGATGTTGGAGTTACGGATCATCTTTACTCAGAGTCCGAGTAAAAAATCAAAATCAAATCATGTTTTATTAAGTAAAAGATACATAAAAGTAAACGTCAGACGTTATCCCTATTAATGACGCTTCCTATGTAAAATATTTGGTTTATGACATGGCTTGAAATTGGAAGGAATTAAATCATTACATATGCATTCTGCTCAAAGCTTTGATGGACGTCATTGTACGATTGAAGTCCAAATTTGATGCTTCACTCCTCAAAAATATGCTGTGTGTGACGCAAAGTGATAAAATATTAAAGAAAATCAGTGATACCTGAAATCCGGATTGTTACTGAGTAGAGACCATTTGGTAGCTGTTGGACTGAAAGAGAGACTCAGACACTCAATGGTCGCCGTGATTATGTTGTATTGCTTCGACGGCAACAGATTAAATGAAAACAAAATTCCCGTAACCATGATAGTGAAATGAGTCAAAGTAAGTTGATTCACTTTCTTTGAAGAAGAAGGCAGAGAACAAAAAATTTTTGTCTTAAATGAGGTGCAGATACAATTGAGGCTGCCCATAAGATGCTCCAATTTTTTGACCGAAAAAGCTGCTCGAAATTTTCCAGCAAGTTGCTTAAAAGTTGCTCCAAAATTTCAATATTGCTTCCCATACATTTTCAGCAAAAAGATAGGGGTGCAGGGATGGCGCAGTGGTGAGAGCACTCGCCTCCCACCAATGTGGCCCGGGTTCGATTCCCGGACTCGGCGTCATATGTGGTTTGGGTTTTTGGTTCTCTACCCTGCACCGAGAGGTTTTCTCCGGGTACTCCAGTTTTCCCCTCTCCTCAGAAACCAAAATTTGATTTCATTTACTTTCATTGTTAATTTCAGTTTACAGTGTCCCCAATTAGCGCTCCAGCGCTAGAACGACTCCACACTTAAATAAAGTTCCTTTCCTTTCCTTTCATATTGGTTGAGGGCAAACACAACTTAAATGACAGTGAATGTATGGGAATTTTGCCGACTTCGAACAAGTATAAATCCTTAAACAGATTCGCTCTGACGAAGGGCTAACCTTCGAAATGTCAATTTCAATTCCGTTGATAAAACCAAATTTTTGTATACTACTTCCCCACCGACGCAGCACCACAGCTTCTTCAGAAACTACCCCCCTTCCTAAATCCTTAAGGTCTAGTGGCTGTGGATAGCGAGAATACCTCTCAAAAAGCACTTGCATTGAGATTATTTTCGTGAAGCAAGACAATCAGAATCAAGCTATAATTACAGTAAACGAAATTTTTAAAGTTCATATAAACCCTTGTAAACAAAATTCCCGCGAAATTTGAAGCGACGCGAGATTTCTAATATCCAAGTTTCGCACTTTGTGCCCTGTGCAATGATCCAATTTTCCGTTGAGTGAATGATATTAATGAAATGACGAAAAACATTTTTTGGAAATCTGCCTTTCTACAGCGGAGTTTAGAGGTTTGAATTCAGCCAAAATCCCATACATGCACCGTAATTAAAGACGCGATGGCCCCCCAACCAAGATGGCGTCAGAAACCGTGAAAAGGCCTATTGTAAATTCCGTAGAAGTACGAGTGGATGTCAGGTATTTTCACCACTTGAGCAGGAAGGCGTAACAACTTCACGAAACAATGAGAGCCTACCATTCGCATTCACTGATGGGAAAACCCACGGTTCATTGAACTCTGAAGAGCAATTTACATACTTGGTATGAAAAGCTCAAGAACCATTCAACAAGAAGCGGTGTCGGCGAATGTTCGTTCAGCAGAATGGAGGTTGACCCAAACGCTTCTCAACGATGTCGTTGGGTTCGAGTGAACTGGAATTGGGGTCAGATTGGCAGAGTCAAATTAGGTATTTTCCTTCGCTTTAATCCCGTCGTGACAGTCTTCTCGGCTGCGATTATCTGGTTCTTCGTGATTTGGTGCGCGGTTGAAGCCGATGTCGCCAACCGAGAGATGTCAAAATGGATGCTGTGGATCACAGAAACCTTCACATGGATGTACATTGGAACACAAGATGTCTGGACCATCTTTATCGTCGTGCTGTACTTTTCCAAGTATGGAAAGATGAAACTTGGAAAACCAGAAGACAAACCAGAATTCAACGATCTGACTTATTTTACGATGCTGTTCGCTGCTGGAATCGGAATTGGTCTTTTTTACTTTGGTGTTGGTAAGTCAACTATAAGATTTACGTCCTCTTAGCACTATAATCACAGCTCGATTATATTTTGACTTGGTACCGGCAGGGTATCTCTCTCTCAAAACAATACACACCATCGGTCACCCGTATTTTCTACAACCGGTGAAAAGCTAGAAATCTTAATCCTAGTGATCAGTTTGGATCAGCGATGCATCTGCCTTTTCTTACCTTTTCTAGTTGTTATTTCATGACAAAGCAATGATGTTTCCGCATTACAAACTAGGAATGAATTTTTCATAGAGCAATATCAACGTTGTTCCACTTGCGTGGTTATTGTTATGCATCGTCATTTCCAAACGTGCAATATCGACCAACACTCAGCGATAGTAACCACAATAATTGTTCAGTTATTTTCCGAAGCAGGTGCGTGTTTAATCGAGAGCCTTTAGTTTGCCAAAATATATGCACTATTTTTGCCTTGCGCTGTATTTGAATTGCCCACTCATTCAAATCGAGCCATCACGCCACCAACACGTCTCGCTAAGAGTTAAAGCCATGAACCAGATAGAGCGAAGGCTACAGACTAAAGTTTTATTGTGAAAATATGAAACGCTATGAATAGAAGAAACAAGCATGTGATATGACTCGACATTAAGGCCATGACACTGCGTATCTGCGTATCCACATCGACTATACTAAGAACATTACTAGGGGAGTGGTATTTTCAACTACGTATCCTCGTTGGCTCCAGAATACTTATGTTCCAAGTTTGAAAAGCGTCAAACTCATTATAACTTAAGGGACTCTGAGAACAAGCTAAATGTTCCATTGACACGCACAAACTATTATAAAAATAGCTTTGGCTATGGTGGTGCTGTACTTTGGAACAGCCTTCCGCGAGAAGTAAGATCAGCAGAGTCCTGGGGCAGTTTAGACGCCTAATCAAACAAGTGCGTTGAATAAATAGGTTGAGTCACGGCATTCTTGGAGAGCAGCTTTTTTATTTTTTTATGAGTTTTATAGGGTGTACTGTTTGGGGGTAGTTCTAATTTGGTATCCTATTTATTTAATTTCATTGCATTCTTATCTTGGCTGATGAATTGTTCGTGAATAAATAAAGACTATCTATCTATCTATCTATCTATCTATCTATCTATCTATCTATCTATCTATCTATCTATCTATCTATCTATCTATCTATCTATCTAACTATCCACTTCAGAACATACTTAGAACATTCATTACTAGGGGATGGGTGGTTGTATCCGCGTACCCAGACTCTTCGGAGGTGCAGCTTCAAAGTGGCAAGGTATTCTGCAGTTACTCAATTGAATGGTGGCCGAGGATACTCGGGGGCCACATGACAGTAAGTCAGATCTTGCAATCAGCAGATTGGAGTTGTCACCAAAACAAAGTTCAAAAAGCAACTTTTCCGACGTCAAAATGTTTTAAGTAAATAATGGATTATTGCGATACTTGAGCGGCACATGACAAAACTATCCATATCAAAGTAGCATATTTAAATCGTGTTTGTATATGCTGCGTACCACGTCAATTCAAATTTGGCTTTTTCTTTGAAAAAGACAAATGGAAATCACTGCAATTCGCGAGAGATTGGAATTCGCACATGACAAAACCCCGCTACGTTAGCGGTGACTAATCAATGCAACAAAGAATACAAAGGATGATTCAATGACTGAGCAAGATAGTCTTTAAATTAAGATTTGCAAGAGCGGTTTATTCACAAGGCATTACGGAGATGAAAACACTTTAATCAAGGATCTGAACTACCTGCGACTTCAACACTTCGATTTTCCGAAATACGGCAGCGCCGTTCTAAGACTTGTTGCATGAGGCCCAATTAAAAAGGCATTTAGTACTATTCTCATCTGCATCCATATTTTAGTGCGTATATTGACTACACCATAATTAATAACTTTTGACAGGGATGAGCAAATGAGCTCCAAGACCGCGACAAAGATTTATCAGAGCTTAAAACAAAGTCCTAACTCTTGCCGCAGAAACACCAATTCGAACCAAACAAGGGATAACCACTGGCTCATCCGTGAGATTAATAAGGAAATTGCAGTTGAATGCGCATTCTTTTGATCGATAGATTGCTACTTTTTCCATTAAAAATAAAAACCAAATTTAAGCAATGAAATTCTGTTCTCACGAATTTAAAGATCATAATGGCGAGAAAGCGTTAAGAGCAAAAAGAGTAAGAAAGTGCCTGTGGTGCCAAGTGATAAACATATATCAGAGAGGAGAAAGTGGTGTCACGTGATACACGTTATCAGAGAGAGGAGAAAGTGGTGCCAGGTGATGAACATATATCAGAGAGAAGGCAAAGTGGTGCCATATCAGAGAGAAGAGAAACTGGTGCCAGGTGACAAACATATGTCAGAGAGAGGAGAAAGTAGTGCCATGTGATATACGGATATCAGAGAGAGGAGAAAATGGTGCCAGGTGATAAACATATATCAGAGAGAAGGCAAAGTGGTGCCATATCAGAGAGAAGAGAAAATGGTGCCAGGTGACAAACATATGTCAGAGAGAGGAGAAAGTAGTGCCATGTGATAAACACTTATCAACCGAGAGAGAGCAAAGCAAACAACTTGACCGACGTTTTGCTATATCTTTAAAACTTAGAAGTTGACGGGTAACGATAAGTTTGCTTCGAAGAGGGGACATTTATCTCAGACCCCAGATCTATTTGATATCCCTCACTGCACCAAAGCTGGCATCGTGACATTTAAAAGATGGAAAAAAGCTGACGCAGCCTTGAGTGCATTATCTAATCAATATTCGTTGATCTGCTTTCTTTAACATTACAGCTGAGCCAATCTGGCATTATGAACCAGGGAATTATGGAAATCGTTATTGGGGCAGGTAAGAGTGATTTTCATTTTTTACCATAAACCTACGTTTCGAAATCTTGGAGCTTTAACACGCTTTCACCTTTAGAAGACAACACCCTTCGTGCATGGAGTAAGCCAGCATATCTTCCACCTGGTTGGCTCAGTTGGTTGAACATCGGGTCACCTTGCGGAAGGCTTTGGGTTCGAATCCGGCCGAACCAACAATCAGGGTCTTAAAAAATCTGACTGAGGAGAAAGTACTACTTTTTAATTACATCTGCAAATGGTTAAACGTTTACGTCCTCTTGGATAAGGACAATAAACCCTTACTAGAAATCAAAATGTGTGACGTTAGAGAACACACTCGAGGTTTTTATTCACCGATATTCACCGAGCCCGAGGTGAATTGTTTTAGTATAATTGCATAAGTGATTATTTGAAAAGTATGCATTTTCTTTGTGATTATTTGAAAAATATGCATTTTCTTTAAAACAATTAACATCTTCGTGTGTCTCCTCGACAAAACACCTTGCGGCCATTTTGAAAAAGCCGCTTACATGATTAACGCGTACCCCTTTTACACACGCACACGACACTTCAAATAGTGGCACGGTACCAATATTTGGAATGCCGAGCACACCTCCAGAGATGTGCTCGGTACCCGTATAATTTCTGGCACGGGTTGATAATATGCATTCTGTTACACGAAAAATTTACCGCGCCGTGCCAGAAACATATCGGTACGGTACTGAGATTTCGGAGTGCCGTGCCATATTTTTGTGCGAGTGTAAAGCCGGCTATAATCGGCTAACTCAATGTTGTACCTTATTCAGATCTCCCAGGATTAAGATTGTTTGTGTATTATATTTGCATGATAATGTAGCATTCATATTTAAATGATATGGAAATACCTGGGTTTGAATTGGGTGCAACATTGAGTTAGCCGATTAGGTCTCTTATACTAGCAGTGCATGCTGTATCCCACAAGGAGGCGTCTCCTGGGGAACTCTATTTCACCACTTAAATATCATTTTAAACTGTTAGGGAGCAAGTGGCGCCCAAAATCAGTCTGTTTTTAAGGCAGAAAAAGAACGTTTTAAGAAATGCGCTTCTATCAACGCTATATTATTATCATCATCACTAATTCATTTTGCCTCCTTCTTGTTCACATTCAGGTATAGTGATAATCAGCGAGCACAGGACGCCATTAATATAACATTGTTCCACTGGGGTATTCACGGATGGATCGTGTACGTGGTGGTTGGCCTCCTTCTTGCCTTCGTGAGTTACAGAAAAGGCCTTCCCATGACAATCCGCTCCTGTTTCTATCCCCTTCTCGGAGACAAAATCTATGGTTGGATGGGAGATGCTGTTGATATCTTCTCTGTGGTCTGCACTATGTTTGGCGTCTGTACCAGCCTTGGCATTGGTTGCCAGCAATTGAACAATGGATTCAGACGCCTGAATCCAGACATTGAGTTCTCGATAACCAACCAGATCATAATTATTTGGGCCGTGACAGCCTGTGCCACGGCATCGGTAGTTAGCGGCTTGAGGATTGGCATCCGTCGTCTGAGTGAGATCTGTTTCGCACTGGGAATGTTCATCATGATGATAGGCCTGCTTGCAGACGAGACTTGGCACATACTGAATGTGTACGTGCAGAGCATGGGTTACTACATCCAGTGGATCATTCAGCTTGGATTTCATACGGACGCCTTTGCACAACTTGGGAATGCACCTGACGAGAAGCAAGCTGAACGATGGATGAATGACTGGACAATCTTCTACTGGGGTTGGTGGATAGCATGGTCTCCGTTTGTGGGCATGTTCATTGCGAAGATCTCCAAAGGAAGAACCATCCGAGAATTCATCAACGGAACAATGACGGCTCCCATATTTTACACATTCTTCTGGTTTTGTATTTTTGGAAGCGCTGGATTGAGGATGGAACGCAACGCTGCTGTGAATAACATTACCTGCGATTCCAAACTGGGTGGTGCAGAGTCTACAGAGTCATGGAATGGCCTTTACCGTTTGTCCTGCCGAGGAAAGAATGACATGTGGTTTGATGTGATGGAACAGTACGGTGACCTTGGAACATTCCTGTCCGTAATCTCACTGGTCAGCGTTACCCTGTATTTTGTCACCAGTTCTGATAGTGGTTCCCTTGTCATCGACTGCCTGTCAGCCAATGGAGACCCTGAACCTCCTGTCATCCAGCGTATCTTCTGGGCCCTGACCGAAGGCGCTACGGCCACAGCTCTGTTAAGAGCTGGTGGCTCAGAGGGGCTTGTAGCTCTGCAATCCATGTCGATAGCATCCGGTGTGCCATACACTATATTGCTCTGTTTCATGTGTGTGGCACTATGGCGTGCAGTCAAGATGGAAGGAGGCGATCTTGATCCTCACGGCCCAAAGTTCTCAACCGGTCTTTTGGATGTCTTAAGCAGCCCAACCACTCGTAGCGCGGGGAAGGTGTTCTTGGCCATTTTTGCGCCTTGGTACTCCATTGGCAAGGCTGCCTACAAGATCAATAATAAGCAACATCAAAAATGGCTTTACATGCTGTTGTTAGCAGTTCCATTCTACCTCTGGATTGTTCTTATGGCTTTGGAACCCGTAGTTCGTGCAATCTCATACGTTGGATGGACAGTGCTCTTCATCTTCTTCTCCTACGCTACATCCATTCGTTACTATACTCGTGAAAAATACGGCATTCATGGTAATATTGTGGAAGATTTCTTCGCAGTGATGGTGCTGTACCCATTTGCAGCATTCCAGATGGAAGACCACTTGGACAACAACTACTACCTGGACAAACCAGTTCACGTAACCAGGCAAGCCATGAATCACAACTTTGAAGACGCAGATGGAAAAGTCGACAAACCTCCTCGTGAGTATGCTACACCGACGCTGTCCCTCTCTGATTTATCTGCGAATGGGGCTGGGGTTTATTACAACCCCACCATTCCTCGTGAGAATGTCATGGGAAGAGATGAGCACTGGTCCAAGACTGCAATAATATAACTCGAACACGTTTTCGTTTCTAGACGCTAACGATGAAATTAACATCGTGCTAAAAAACGTTTTCCCCGACCAAGGAGCATGACGCATTGTAAGCTGTCAAGCAGTATAGTCTATCATTTTTTGCTACATTGATAATTATTTTACTCGTTGTTTTCAGCCATATTAAGGCAAAGGTTGTGCACAATTTCAGTACGTTATTCGGTGGGTTTTAATCCAGTGTCTTCAAACCACAGCAATGTATTATCTAAGCATTCCTCTTTCCTAAAAAAGCAGTAACTGGTACAGAGAACGCCAATGCAACTTCACTTCATCGAGCAAGCAACAGTTGAGTTCGGTTTTGATCGTACAATACAGTCGATACTCATTCAATTAAAATCACACAAATTAATTTTAAGGTTTTTGGCTCCGTACTTTTGCAGACCTATGATCCAGGTTTCTAATTAGCCTTTCTGAGAGACCAGTGCATAATCACAGTTCAATTCTCTTTTCGGCGTCGCTTTGATTTGCTCGTGGCCTCTTTAATGGCACGAGTCCAGTCATTAAGCTCTTTGGGTGCAGGCACATGATACTGAACCTACGAAAGGTTTCGATAACGGGCGCTGGATGAATAAGCGACAACACTGCCTAAACTTTACCTGAATTATTGTAAACTTGAACCAATCCAACTAATACAATAGGGACTGAGATTTAGCAACGGCAATGATACGGCAAACTTCGCTTTTAAATTAACGAGCTGCATGAATTGAAGCTTACTTCCTTTGCCGCTCTTTTCAAAATGGCATTAAAAGACCGTAGGTTAAGGCTTTTACGATGCGATTAGTTCTTGCATAATCAACCAGGACGGAATAAGTGTAAAAGTTATGATAGCGCAAATGGTTATTTTTTTAGTGGCGTTTTCGTGGACCTTGTCGTTGCGTGAGATCTCTAAAATGCTATGGACTGAACCCCCCCCCCCCCCCCCCACCCTTTTTTTTTTCAAAGTTAATAGCAATGGGCCTTAATCACAAGGCGGCCATGTTGAGTCACGAGGGAATGAAAACTCTTGTTTTGCCCTACCGCAACTCGTTCCTAAACATTTCAACTCGAGGCTCGGGTTACGAAATCCATTGTCTATGGCCAATATGGCCGCCGCGCGATTAACGCCCATAAAACAATAAAGCCTGGTTTTCACTAGCGGCGAAAGCGGAAACATAAGAGCGCTAATTTCACCGTGAAAACGGGGTTGACGCAAGCATAAGCCTCAAAAATTTTTCCTTTTCCTTGTGCTTGCGCTTATCCTTGCGTTCGCTTGCGTAGTATGAAAACGAAACGCAGCATAAGCACAAGGAAATTTCTACGTCTGGCCAATTAAAGCACTCGTTCCAGATTCCCCGTGTCATTTTTGATTTTGATGCTTATGTCGACGTTCGTTTTCACTAGCATACGCTGCTTACGCTTGCGCTTGTGTTTGCGTCGCAAGTGATAAACAGGCTTAAATTAAGCCTCTACTGATGCATGGGAATTCTCATGCTCTACAAACACAGGTACGCAGCGGACTTTCAATGCTCTCATGGTGCTCTCACCATACTCAGTCATTTTGACTTCAGGGCCCGG
>OX421457.1:1325000-1362500 GCA_949126865.1 Montipora capitata | reverse complement strand
TACGAGAGCAATTTGTGGGACGAGGTCGCCGCGAGTCACCAGCCTTTCTTCTCTTTCTGAGGGGAAATGACAACTAACGACATCGTAAAAATTCGAAAGCCACAAACCCGTCTATAACGGACTGAAATTTGTCCTCCGACTGCACAGAAAAGGCGAAGACAACTGTACATAGAGGTAAGTGAAGTTTAATTCTATATTTACAGCTTATTTTAGCATTTATAAGCTCAAAGTTAATTTTCCCATACAAAGGCTATAAATAGTATACCGATCTTGGGCTGCCTGTGTTGTGACCCGACTGTGATGATCCCCAACTCTCATGTCTTTAAATTTCTGCCTTTCCAATATATGAATATTTCATACAATTATGTAGCACTCAGTCCTTTGCAGTGCTATGGCTTCCCCAAAAATTCAGGTCATCACCAAAATTGTGTAACAAGGATAACTGTCACCAAGAGTTTGCATGTGGTATTTTGCTAGGTCGAACACAGCCCTCACTTTAGACAACAGTTACTCTGCTCTGAGCGTTAGATAATAACGAAGCACAGTAAAAGCAACCTCATAGACACAATAATGCAATTCAATCTCACCTCATGTTCTGTTATGTTGACCATTAGTTCAGCCTCCATAAATTGTTCCAAGATATACTTTGGTGCAAGGTCAACTAATGCCTATCAAAACAACAAGGAATAACTCTTGAGTCCTCAGGGAGGAGAGGGAGAGGAGAATGAAAGAAGCCGGAAGAAGCCAGCCTATCAAAACAACAAGGAATAACTCTTGAGTCCTCAGGGAGGAGAGGGAGTGGGAGAATGAAAGAAGCTGGAAAAGCGGGTGGGGGAATGAACCTTTCAGTTTCACTCGCATTTATTTGAGCAAAATCTATATTTTGAACTTGATTTATAGATTACATGTACCTTTTGCTTTGTTTTTCTTTAGTTAAATAATATCACCGTTTTAGCTTTTTTATACTCCTCTGAGGAGCTTCGTTAACAGCTTCAGTGCAGTTAAAAATGTTCTCTTTTCCCCGCGAATTCTCTTTACAGTATATGTGCCTCTGAGTGGTACAAATAAAACAAAAGTGAGCTAATATTGTTATAAACTGTTCTGTTTCATTGTGTGCTAAGCAGTTTTGCAAACAGTGTTTCATTTAAGTTGTAGAGGCCTATGCCCGCCCGAGCCGGCTAAAAAGGTCAAGCTGAGATCAATGCTGATTCCAAGTTGGTCAAACAGATTTGTCAGATAAAGTGCCTGATCAAGAGCGCAATACTTATCTGAAACACTTGGTTTGTTAATCAGCTTAAGGAGGATTATCACATCACAGGACAAGAAAAAGGGCAAATAAAATATTGTCACCTGTTTTGCTGATGGGGTCATGCCCATCTGCACTACTATTACTGCTCTGCTAATGTTTTCTTCCTGCATTTTGTTACAATACCTGCAAAAGTCACCAAATGAAATTTAAGACAGAATTCCACTAAAAGGAAAAGATTGCCTAAATGGAAACACCCGTCTGACAAGTGATCAAGTGCTTACATTTGTGTGCTAAAAAATTGCAAGCACGAAAGTATGGTATAGCCTTCTCACTATTTTAATAGAGGACTTGTGCTGGACAACAAATTTCGATCTACTCAAATTATCTTCTCTGTCACCTCAATATGATCACCAATAACAGTTGTGCACCACAAATATAATGAAGGAACATTAATGTATTAAAGACATACATTTGAACTGCGGGAATGAAAAAAGTAAGTTTTGAGATCATCGCAGGTATGAACGCTACTTTTGCAGTAATGGAAAGAAAGCCAGAAAGTCAGGCTTTCCTTTCATTACTGCTAAAGCAGCATTCATAACTGCAATGATCTCAAAACTTACTTGCCACAAATATACATGTATGCACAGTAACTCACTGTTTAATTGTCTTTATTCCAACTTTTGGTTCATCCGGAAAAAAGACAAACATCTGATCTGTAGAATAACCAAAGAGCTACAATAGTACAAATGAGTCACACAAAACACAGAGAAATGTGTCTCTTCACCAAACCCTTGTAATTACAGTAGTTCTACGAGATATTCAATTTGCACCTACATTCATGTACCTGAGATTACTCTCTTTCAATATTTCAAATACTTTAATTACTATAATAAACCCTTTTAAAATTTAGCAACACTGTAAAAATGCATCAATTTAATTCATAATAATTATCATAGTTTTTCATTTAAATTCCACTTTACTGTTGTCTTTATTAGTTTTTTATTAGTTATTTTCATTGTTAGTTTTTCCAGATGAAGAGCAAATTAAGCATTGGATATACTGTAATAATAATAATAATAATAATAATAATAATAATAATAATAATAATAATAATAATAATAATAATAATATCATTATTCACCGGTTTCGGTGAATAATAATAATAATATCATTATTATTATTATTAATTATCAATAAACTGGTACCATACAAAGAGAAAGCAGGGCTGATATGAGCAGGCCAAGAGAGTCAGGAAAAGAAAAAATAATTGCTAAAGATGCAGTTCACAAAAGCATGCCATTTGCTTGCCAATGGCTTGTATGACCACTGCTTGCATTGACAAGGGTACTTAATATATTTCTTTCCTTAAAAATTTGGGCACTGAACAAAAAACTGTGAACATGTTGCTGACAAAGGAAATAGAAAGGCAATAGAAATACATGTATTACCACTACAGACAATCCATTCTTACCTGTTGGATCATCATTGTGAGCAACCAATATGGACAAATCGCTTCTTGATGGTCTACCCTCACTAAAATGAAATAACGCTACTTAGAAACTGAACAAAAAAATAAATATCATTACAATGATTCATTGACATCTGACAATATTACAGTGTGTTCACTGAAACGGGGCCATCCGGATAGTGAAAACCTATCAGAGGGCAGAGCTGGAACAATAGATTCCAACATTATTTTTCAGATCCAGAGAATCAAATGTCTGGTACAAAACAATGAAACCTTGTTCCTTGACCGGTGATGCTTTAGTGACGATACATGTAGTTTAGTGACTATTGGGTCGGTTGGTGTAAATTATCTCAGTAGCCCCGGTTTCGGTGAATGCACTGTAAAAGTGTCCTAATTTAAGTGCAGCAGATTTTGCACAGTCCTAAAGTACATCTCAATAAAGTTTGATAGAAGTGACACAAGCCTTCACAGTGAACAGTTATACAAAGAGCTAATCTACATCTATTATGTTATGTCAAAAATTAGTTTTTCAATGTAAACACATCACCCTGCCAGCTCTGCTGATACCTTCATTGTGTTGAAATAAAAATATTCATTTCAGAGGAAGAACAACAACGAAGAATAGTTTCATTTTGGGTTAGCACAGCAATGAGAGGACTAGACCCCCAAAGCCCCATCCCAGACTCATGTCACAAGGAAAAATTTGCTCTCTACTCTGCTCCAACAGGCTTTTCCCCACATACTACAGTTTTCCCTCTCATCGTAAAGTAACATTATTTTGATATGATCTGCAGTCTTCCCGGTTAACAACTATTCACTGAAGTGGAGGTGGCTGGTTGTGGATATTTATCAAGCTGCGAAGGTGGTGGTGGTGGTGGTATAGTTAAGACAGTGAGATAATATAGCACATTTATTCCTCCAACTATGTATTACAATATTTTCGGGTGCAAATCCCATGGGAGTTGCTCAGAGGTAACTAGCAAAGGTTTGAGTTTATTTGAGTAGCCAATCAGAGTGCACATTCAACACTATCCACTGTTTTAGTATAATAATAAAATGGGTTAAGAGTTAAATTGATTAGTACTTCACAAGGATGGCCTATTTGCACCCCAGCATGTTCTCCCATACAGCTTGCACAGGTTAAAAAGGCACCTGATATCATGGCTGGTTTTTGGTGAGGAAGACTGGATAACCCAGAAACGGGTCCAGAACATAGCACCTCATTTAATCACAGGAACCAGTCAGAGAGACCATATTACCCCGGCCAGTTCTTAAGAACCTGCATTGGCTTCCTGTTAGCTAACGTATCACTTCTAAGATTTTACTCTTAACCTATAAAATTCTGAATGGCAAATCACCTAGCTATCTTACTTCGCTTATCAGTTTTTATAAACCACTTCATTCTTTACGTTCATCCAATCATTTACTTCCACAAGTTCCGAACGTCATGACAGCCACTTATGGTCAAAGACCCTTCTCTTACTGCGCCCCGAAACTATGGAACAGTCTGCCTCACTCTAAAAGTCTGAAACTGTCACTATTCTTAAGAAGAAAGTTAAAACATTTCTTTCTTGCGATTATTTTAACCCTTAGATAGTCATACAATTTTACTAAGTTATTTTTTAGTTACATTATATATATAATTGAGTTGTGGAAATTTCTTTTTTAGCTTCCCACAGTAAGCGCATTGAGAATTTTAAATGCATTGACAAATACTTTGTTATTATTACTACAAGGCTGTGCTCTAACGGCGCCCGGTCGCCTGAGGCGACTAACATTTGGCTTCGGGCGAGTGAGAAAAATTACCTGGTCGCCCGGCCGGGCACTCTGGCTTATTATATTTCTAGCAGATAAGGCGGCTAAATATTTTAATATGCTGGTGGTTAAAGTTTACCAAACCTCTCAGAAAAATTTTTTTTTTCGTACGAAACAATCGTGACGCACGTGACGGCCGGCGGCTGCACGAATTTCGATTCTTACTCAAAATATAGCATTAAATTTGGAACGAGGAGTTTGGCATTTCTTGGTTATAGTTTTAAAAAAGAGTTGTTACTTCTGCTCTGACAGCGGTAAAGCGCGGCAGGCGAAGCGGTGCAATTTACTTTTGTGTGAACCCGGGAATCGCAGTTTATGCAAATTTAATATTTTTACGATTTTTCGCGGCTGCGCCTGCTTGGCTAAAACATAGTTTATAGATGTAGGCTGGTTATGAAACGCGACAAGTTTCTTTGTTTTATGTTTTTGTTCGCTTTTTTAGCCTTGATCCTGCACAAAACCCGACAAAAACACGCTTTTTTCGGCAGGATAACCAATCAAAAGCTTCGACTAACTTATTCGAAAATTAACTTGCGAACCAAAAACAAAAGATTGTGCAGGGTCACGGTCGGTTCAACATCTAATTGCGATTGTATTGTTCCTGCTTTTGAAATTCCCAGGGTTTCATAACCAGTCCCTAGATTAACTATGGCTAAAATACATTTAGGTTATGGTTGTTTTCACCTGTATATGAAATAACGAAATAAAAAAGGGGAAAGAGATCATGTTATTTATTGTTGTTTTAGAAACAGAGCAACCCCGCGTTGTCTTTGGTTCGTGACAAATCATTGCGTGCCCTAAACAAATAACGTTGTGACTGGCGCTTCGACCGAATCCACAAGAAGCTCATTCCACTAAACATTTTACTGATAATATAAGGGAAAAATAGTTTAGTTCTGTCCTGTAGCGATGATTTTCGTCCAGATCAAGATAACTTGTAGCCTACGCTCGCAGACGTATTTCCGGTTGTCGCTTCTCTCTCGTTTCGGGTGGAGAGAAGCGCTAACCGGAAATACGTCTGAAAGCGCAGGCTAGATGACTTGCTCAAGAAAAAAAAAAAATGAAAGCTTTTGAGCCGCGGTGGTTTCATTGATACGGCAGTTTTTACAAAAGCTCCACCGGAATCAAGCGGCATTGATTCACGTTTTGAAAATTTCTTTTCAACCCAACTAACCAGTAAAAAGGTTTACCTGTATTAGACCCAAACGTTTTTACATGAACCTGTCTCAATCGAGCTTTACTTTTTCACTTTTAAACCTTAAAAACATCGGTGACATTAGGGCAGTGTTATACAAGAGAAATAAGCCACGGCTTACTCTGGCCACGGCCTACATAAGACGCGAACACCCCGCATAAATGGTACAAATTCTATGTTCACGGCTTTCTCAAGCCGCGGCTTATCCAGGCCAGGGAGTTTATACTCGTATAAATAGTTCCTTTCGCGTATTATCTAGGCCGCGACCCCGCCGCAGCCAGAGTAAGCCGCGGCTTATTTTCTCTCTTATAAACAGCCTTTTGCGACCTTTCTGGTCTTTCTCAAGTATGGCGTGAAAAATTTGACAGGTTGCGGGTTTTTCTTGCACTGGCGAGTTCGACGATCACCAGAGCAGTAGCAGCAATGTTTTGCTGAGAGAGAGATGGATGAAGATCTTGCTGCGTTGTTGATTAATTAATGAAATAAATAATTAATTAATTCGGGCGACCAACTTGAAGGGCTGGGCACCCCAGCTGAAATGCTTGGGAGCCCGAAGGGCTCCCCGAAATTTTTCTTAGAGCACAGCCTTGTACTATTATATATAATTATTAAAAAAAAAAACATCATCAGAGCAGGGATGAGAATGGCCAAAACTCAGCCTGGCACTCATCTCAATGACCATGATAATTATGTGCGATGGCCCAGGAGGGTCACAGTTCAGTTTTAATTTTGCACAGTCCAGTTTTAATTTTATTCACAGTCCAGTTTTAATTTTGTGAGTCATCACCAGTTCTCTTTGGGAGGCAGTGTGGCCCAGTGGTTAGGGTGCTTGCCTTGAGATCCGGAGATCCCGGGTTCAAGACCCGCTCTGACCACTCGTTGAATTTGATCCTGGTAGTCCCTAGTTCAACTTCCCAGCTGCACTTGTAAAATGCCAACTGGTTTGCCTCCGGCCAGTTGGGATTCTTAGCAGCTGTTGTTGTTGTTCTGTTCTGTCATTTCGTTGTTTCATTGGCCCTGTAAAGCCCCTATGGGGAGCGGTCAATTAAGTACATGTATATATTGTATTGTATTGTATTGTATTGTATTGTATTGTATTGTATTGTATCTCTTACAGGTGACCAGTACCTGTGCATTGTTTTCAACCCTAACCCTAACTCTAACCCTAAAAGCTAACCTGAGGCCTAAAAGCTTTTGTTTAGGACTACATGTAATTAGGCCTAAGGTTAGCTTTTATGAATGTTTAGGATACTTTCTGTATTGGTAAAACAATAACCTGTAACCTGTGAGAGAACTGATGACGACTCACAAAATTAAAACTGGACCGTGATTAAAATTAAAATTGCACTGTGACCCTCCTGGGCCATCGTAGATATGACCTCTGTCCAGTATCATAGTATATGGGTCACTCATCCACGTACATGTGTGTATTAACCCTATCCAGCAAGACAAATAGACAACAATGGTTATCACATCACCTTGGTCTATCACCAAACTGTTCCGTAAATTGATCTAAAGTTTGATCTAATTCATCTTGAGTGACAAGGTATCCTCTGTCATGACACATCTAAAACAATCATTGAAATTATTAGCAGTGATTAAGTGTATTTATCTTCTAGGAATGTATTTCACTGCTGGTCCACCAGATATAGACTCATGCACAGACATTTTTTTGGCTTCTTGTACAATCTCCCCACGCCCTCCCCCCATAAATGACCAGTTTTAAAAAAAGTAAGCAGAGTCAGCTGCTTGTTTCAAGAGAGGTTCATAGGGAGCTACAAGTGATGAAACCTCAATAATATCTGCTTGGGAGGTGAAGCTACCTATAATCGTAAATTCAAGTTTTTTATTAAGCTAAAAGCATAGACTGTTTTGCAACTGCTTTTGACAGATTATCTTACAACACTTTACAAGACTGAAATTCTTCACAGTAATAGACCCAACTTTAGCAGCCGTGGAATGAAAGCCTGAAAAACTCAGGCTTGAGCAAGATTTAAGCCCATGTCCTTTTGCGATACAGTTGCAGTGATCTACAAATTATTGAGCTGGCATGCCATCTTCGAGCTGGCCATTTTATAACTTCATAATAAACCCTTACAGGATGGAAATATATGTTACCCAGTTCCCAGGTGGCTTCAATAAATAATAATTAATAGATTACCAATGCCAGGCATTCAAAGCCCATTCAATTCTGAATTTCTTTGGCCTTTTCTTTCACTACTGCTAAAATAGTGCTAACAACAAAGATCTTAGATCTCAGTTCAATGTCTTTCTTTTATGCTCATAGACTCTGGCACATGTTGCAAGGCTGTTCTATCTTAAGAAAGTGACAGCAGCCCAAGAACTCGACACAAGGAAACTGTCGATGTTAGCTTCAATCAGTGAGGTGACTATCTACTATACGGTACAAATCATCCCATGTAGTTGCTACGTAAGCTTACATGTATGAAGACAACTGCAAAAACTAGAGTTATCTCACATTGTAGGTTATTCTGAAGACTTCTGCGTCATTACCTTCTAACTAACGACAAAAACATATCGGTAAAAGCGAAGCATCAACCTTTTAGCTTTCTAAACACATTCATCACAAGCTAGACAGACGTTTTCAAATTTCTCCAATTCAGTACCAGCTGTGAAATATGCCGCCATTTTCTTTCAGATTCAGTTTCAATGCACATTCTACTAGTACTGTATTGGTTCCAGACGAAAATGAAAAGAATTTACCTGCATAACAGTCTTTCTGATTTTCCAGAACTTATAAGTTAATTCGGTATCGTCCATTTTGTGCGAAGATACTCAAATTGGGCTAAATTTCTAAATTTGAGCACACGACTGCACGAACCGGTGAAACGGAGCCTGCAATGCGAAGTTCAGCAATTAATGTCACGCACCCAGTGCGTTATGTAACACACAATGTAAAGGACATGCTGAAGGTGAAGGTGGGATTCTTGCTGGAAAAGGTATATGAGTGTTTTACTTTGTAGTAACATTAACAAATAGCGGCGTGTAATGAAAGTTTCTTGAGGTTTGCAAGGTTCTAGAACCTATTGAACGACTAGTATACTGTCCCATGTGACTGAAACTAACCGTCCTGGTGAACTCATAAAATTTGTTTGTGCTCGCGAAGCTATATATTTTTTACCAACTCAAAAGCCGTCTCCACAAAAGCAACAACAGTGCCATAAAATGATAGCCTTATAAGCAAAGCTAGCAATAACGTTTATTAATTTGTTACCGATGTTTCGTTTTTGTCCTATTATTTCAAAACATCGACGTGAAGTGAAATGACCAAAGTACTTGAGCATTCTATTACGTGCATATTTGATTTACTCCTGGCTTTTGATTTCGCGATGTTTCTCGTGACGTCACCTATTGTTATTAATATGCCAACCAGAATCTAATTGGCTGTTCAAACAATGATCCCATTGCAATGGGTGGCAGAGTTCAAAGGTATCCCTCATAACAATTCACCACAAATCGTGCAGAAAACCGGCTGCTGTACTGCATTTATTTGCAGCACATTTCCTGCCATCCAGGGCTTCTCTATCTCTCTGTTCTATGTTTCATACCTTGTAAGCCAATTAGGGTTTGGTTTTCTATATTCACTTTTTTATCAATAAATGTGAGTGCACATTTCAAGCCTCTGGAATAGCACAACGATATGACATACGTGGTTAATCAATCCCAACTCCGAGACGGTGGATGGGGAATGGAAAATTAGCAATTCTATCAGGTTATAAGCCTTTTTAGCAAAAGTATACTCGTGCCAATACACCACTGTGTAGACAATTTTGTTTAGACTATTATTAGTAAAGTTCTTCCGAATTAGATTTGCTTGAATAGGTTTCTCGTGGTTACTTATTCACGATTTTTTTTCTTCTACAGTTCTTGTGCTGTAATTTTTTTTTAAAGAATCTCGGAACACCTCTTCCCTGTTAAGGCTAATCCGAGGACTTGGCCTGATCAAATAACCCTGCCGTAAATGATCTTCCTTTTTTTTTTTCACTAGGGAGATCCCTTGGCAAGTTACAGTTTTGGATTTAATTAGAGAACTGTACCAGGTGAGGATGTGATATAGACACATAACTGAGCGCCATTTATGGACCTTGCAGCTTCAATTATTCATTGCTTTTTATGTGATACATTTTTCACTTTTTGAAATGACACTTTCATTTGCGTTACCGACTGAAAAGGGACCATTTTCCGGACAGGGAAGTTGCTTATTTGAAGGAATTGAACCTTATTAAACACTGCTTTCTCCCTGAAAATTCCTACGGAGTCTAAGACCATGCAAACCTGGTAGTGCTAAGGGTGGGTCAATTACTTGTTTTTGTCAGCATTCCTTCTCTCTGTTGGCCTGTTAGTTTTCAACTCTCTAATTTTTTTTTTTGCGCGGGTCCGTTACAATCTTCCAAAGGAAGTGAAGCTCAACCTGGTAACAGGTTCAAGTTGCTATAGAGAAAATGCCGCCATTTCAAGGCGATCTCTCCTCTAATAGACCGCTTTGGCCTTTACGTTTTGTTTTCCCATTTCAGACCACGTGAATGTTCCTTTTGTTTTTCCATAAGTTATGCAAATATATGTACGTGCGTAAGACAACGTTTGAAAGAAACTGTTCCCTGGAGTAACATCGCGTGGTCTGAAATGGGAAAACAATACGTACAAGCTGAAGAGGTTCATTTAGAAACCATCTCCTAGCAGGAAGAGCCCGTTCGCGGGATGTGTGAACCTCAGCAAAACTGATTCGCACCTTAACTTTTTCAGGGTTTTAACTCTACCTAAGCATGTTCACAGGTCTATTCCAAGGATTTTTTGCTCGTTCTTAAGTATCTGTAAGTCGGGAAAGTCTTGAGAATGGGAAAGACTGGGGCTGGAAATTTTCCAGCCCCAGTCTTTTCTTTTTTTTTTCTTTTTTGCTCACTCGCAAAATTTTACATTTAAGGGACGATTTTCACCAATCTTCACCTTCAGAATATCTGAACAGGCTAAAGAGCAAACAAAAACACGACTTTTATCTCTAAAACAAAATATCTTTTATTTAAGCCACTCGAAATGAAACCTCTTTACCTAAAACGGTAATAGCGTTCCGAAGCAACAAATTCATATTTCCAAGTTTAGAGGCGAAATGCAATGAAGAGATGCTCTTGTTTGTGTAAATAAAATATTAAAATGTCGATGCACAATGTCATCATCGCCTGTTATATCAACATCGTATAATCTATTCATATCCTTTTAGCTCAAATGTGTTAGCTAATTTTCATAAATAAAATTTATAATTCAAATTTGTAATCTTTCAACGTTTATCCAAAAGTCTCTTTGACGATCTGTATGAGTTTTTTCTTGCCTTTGTACAAAACTTTCATGTTATTAATAAGCGCCAGAAAGCGGGCGTTTCCATCCGACGCTAATAGAAACGTCTCTCGCGCCCTTGTTAAAAAGGCCACAAAGTCCATGTAGTGCTTTGGGCTGATATGGTTCAGCCTGCTATGAACAGTGTTCACGTACGCGTTAATGGTGGCTTCCATAAGCTGGCTCAGTGGCTCTTTATCACAGCTAAGCGCGCAGTTGTCCTTCATAAAGTATTGCCCAGTCTGGGCCTGGTCTGCGGTGGCGTGGGCAAAGGTACATCGGAACAACAGGTCTGAGAGCACTGTCGGACAATGCACCGCTTTGATGATGAGCAGTATGATCTGTGTCAGCTCGCTATGTCCCAGAGCCTGCGACAAAGCGCATGCCCAGTGAATATCACCAATTGAAGGGTGACTATCTTGATTGTAAGCCAGATTGAAGTGCTTCATTGCGAGGGTGGTAAGCTTGAATGCTCTCTGTGGGTATCCACGATAATCCATGTAACGTGCGATCGCAAACAGCTGAGTAGGCGGTACAATCGCTGCTGACTCTACCACAAGTCGATATGCTGCCTCAAATGCGGCTGAATTTTTCTCACAAAGTGTCAGGGTCGAGAGAGAGCATCGCTGAGGATCACGACTGGCGCACTGCAGAGCTAGCGCGCGTGCGCAGCATAGAAGCGCTTCTTTCTCCAGTACCGTAAGGTTAAGACGCACAGCTGTAGCAGGAGCCATTACGGTAGTAGCCACTAGAGACGTGGCCTCTGTTGGCGTGAACAGCGAACTCCAGTTCTTCATGACGTGACTAAGAGCAGATGTACCGACTTCCACAGCGCATTCAATTAGCCATTGAACCATTTCACTGCGCCGCCAATTTTCGCTGTTAAGGGTCATGCACAATACTTTAAGTCCAATCTCCATAGCAAATTGGAGTAAGTCAGTGTTATGTGAATCGTGTGTGTCGCCATTGGACAGTTTGAACGCCTCCTGTGCGAGACGAAAGAGTTGAGATGCCGAGTGTATGTGCTGTTGAGATGCATGTAGAACCGCTGACAAACGGTCGGCGGAGTCTTTGGCAGCATTAAGTAGGCGCGATGCCAACTCGCATTGCTGTGATTGTAAATGACCTAATGTGTACAATCTAGTGTTTCCGTAAGGTCCAACGATAGGAATGTCCTCATCCGCAATATCCTCGGAGAAATCTTGTAATGGTAGAAAACGCATTGCACGAAGGCCAATATTGAAAGCGAGGTCCAAATCCTTGTTCACAAAATTGCTGAACAGAAAACGTGCAAAGGTGTGCATTGGAACACTGTTTGATTGCACGCCAAGCCCCAGGCCACTAAACGGGCCGCCTTTTAGCAAAAGTTCAGCTTGAGATTTCAGAACACTAAAGAGAACATTGTCATCCAAATCGAGAAGATTAAGTTGCGCAATTAAGTGTTGTTCTTGTCGGCAAGCCTTGTCCTGCGCATAAAATCCCACGGGTACAGTTCGCTGCTGACCCAGTCCCATTAGTGCAACTTCTAAAGCAAGAGTCAAGTTCGTTTCATTTCCGGTGCCGCACACTGGAATTGGAACTTTTGTGAAAGTTTTCATCTCGGAAGGTGGAGCATCCCCGTCATCATTTTGTTCCGAATCGTTGTCCAATGGACCAAGAGCTTCTTCAATTAACGTATCGTATAATATTACAATAGGTTCCAATTGGTGTCCAATCCAACCCTCGATATATTCGTCTTTCTCCGAGCTTGTGTGGCATAGTTTATCATCCATGTCCACCTCATCATAACTCTCCAATAAGCTTTCCATCTCGTGGAACTTGTCCAACTGCTCTTCCTTCATACCACGTGCTACGGCAACAGCCAGTCGCAAACCCTCTTGAGGGTAGCCATGAGCCCTCAAGGCATCGACTCGTGCAGCGGCCATGGGAACCTCCTCTGCAGAAGAAAAATAAGGGTGGTTTAGTTTATGTAAGTTCTCTTTTTTCCTTGCTAAGTCTGCTCAAATCCTTGCTTATATCCTCCTCTCTGGCCAAGTTCCATAGCCTATACCATTCAGTACGGTATAATATTTACTTGAATTTCACGTTTGACCCCCCCCCCCCCCCCGAAAAAAAATTCTTTTGGTTCTGAAAATGAATGAGACCACGTTCATTATCTCACCTTTCCATGTTAGATGTTCATTGTTTATATCCTGGTCAGCGGGTCCAATGATGCTTTTCAGCGTCTTGTCATCCCAGCGTAAGTCACATGCCTGCACGGCTCTGGAAAACACAGTAAGT
This sequence comes from Montipora capitata, assembly GCA_949126865.1. Taxonomy (NCBI): domain Eukaryota; kingdom Metazoa; phylum Cnidaria; class Anthozoa; order Scleractinia; family Acroporidae; genus Montipora; species Montipora capitata. The sequence goes on along the minus strand of OX421457.1, from coordinate 1,349,144 downwards.
CGATGACACGTCTCGTCCGCTACATCTTCACCATCGTCCTCCCCTTGGATATCCGGGTTCTCTAATGGACAAACTTCTTGTTGGCTCCAGGTCTCTAATTGCAATTTCCATGCGGCTTTTTCTGCACGAGTACTGTCTGGGTTCAAAACGACGCACACCCACAAAGCACCTAGCTGATCCCAGAGTTGGCGGCATTTGTCGTTCATAGAGGTTCCCTGTTCTTTCCATATTTGGAGTCTTGGGTCGGCTAAGAACTGCTCTGTAATGAGTTTGAGCATGCGTGAACCATTGTTGTCATGAACACGAAGCATTTCGCGGACCTGAGGAAGAAGCGGTGAATAGAACATTACAACTTTGCAAAAAACTAGCGTATTCCTTTTCAAATTTTCCGTCAATTGTGGTTTTAAACATAGTGACAATTTTTTTTACTTATTCAATGATTTATAACTTCGATACGTTTTCAAAGTAATCCGAGATTTTGCAATCTTGAGTATAAACATCTGATATCTGTCCGTGGCAAATATCAACCTTGAAATGTAACTTTTCCTTAAGTATTTTCCGTGATATCTCTACTTTCTATAAGTGACACTTGGGGGTTTGTAGAAGGTTCTTTACTTAAAACTTCAGGTGTATTTCTGTCATCTGTATGGCAGCAGATTGCAGTTCGATAAAATTTTCATGAGTCGGCTTTGCTTTCAATCCGAAATTGAAGAAACACAGCTTTAAAGCCGGTTTACACGGTACGATTTGTCGGCCGGATTTATCGGCCCGACGGCGTCGCAGCGCAAATCCTGCGTGTATTTTGACAGCCGAACAACGACGGATTCATGGGAATGAAGATCGGTCCGATTCAAAAAATCTGTTGCACTGCAACTGATTTTTTTTTTCTAAGTCAAAGGGTATGCAAGTGGGTAATGCGCACAAATACTTAAAAAATTAAAGCGTTGAAAATGGCGTATACTCAAAGGACTACGGGAAGATCTTTGGAGGAAAAATTACACGTTTTATACAAAACCGGCCGACAAATCGTACCGTGTAAACTGGCCTTTACAAAGTTTCCATCGTTGAATATATAATGTATGTTGTTCGTGCTTTGCTTGTTTTTTTTTTTTTGTTTGTTTTTTTTTTTTTGTTTTGTTAATAGTTCTCTTACCTTGGCAAACATGGACAGTAGTTGTTTCCCGCTACCGTAATATCCACCTTGCGACAGATAATTTCTAACTTGTTGTCTGACTTGTTCTGCATCTAAGTGCCAGCAACTTTCATCTTCCACGCTTGCGCCTGCAGTAGGATCCGGAGCGCCGTGAAGGCGGTTAATCTCTGAAGTCTTGAGCAAAATCTCGTCGGCCAGTCGTTGAGCAGTCGGCAAAACTTCGGTGTGGTGCTCGGTTATGAGATACTGCAAAAGTTTTTGGAGCTGTTCGCGGCTCATTTGAAGTAAAGTCTCTGAGATTGGAACGCGTAGACTAACTTTCTCTGGATTTCGAATTCGGAACAGTGAAAGGGCTACCACGTGAGCGCACCATAAAATGTCTTTGTTCCCGCATGTGCAGGAAACTTCCGTGATCTTGCATCTATCAAATCCAACAGAAACATTGTACCGTTCTTCATGTCTACCATATTTACTGTCTCCTTTCTCCACCACCTTGCCACTGAGTTGAAAACCTGGAAATATAAATAAGAAGTAAGTTCAATTGGTCAGCATAGTTCCAGGCAAGCCGAGTTTGATACTTTCACATATACCACGCCTTTTAGAACTGATCAATGCGTCAGTGTCGGTGTGATAATTTTTTCCTAATATAGAATCAAGCCTTGTTCATTTGAACTGATGAATTTTGTTATTCCTGCGGGCTTTTTTCTTTGTCCTTGGCCTTTAATCGTTAAACAGCAATCAATACGATGGGTTTTGAACCCTTTTAAAACTTAGTCCCGTCATTACAGACAGATGGCGCTATTTATTCCCGCCAGCAAGTCTTTTGTTTCTCTTTTTACAGACCATATCCACCGCAATTTTAGCCCCTGGCGGCAAAAAATGTATTAAGAGCTTGGTTATGTTCGTGACTGCCGGAATATTTTGAGTGCCGAAGTGTTTCAGCGCCATCTCGTCTAATGGGGTTTTAAAGGTTTGACAATGGTGTACTTGATGTTCATATTGCTGAAATTTAGAATTCGGTGCAGACAATCCCAGCGTTCCCGCGTGGGTAAATGAAAGAACTTAGAAGTTCAAAATGTTTGAGAAACTTAACTATAATTTATTCTAAAGACAAAGAGAACTCCTTTTCGTTCAGTTTTCCATGTATTACTTAGTTGTCGTCCCCTGAGTTCTTTTAATTTATGACTTATGGACACATTTACGTGAGGTTTTAATTTGAAAAAGGTAGCAGAACGAATTCGTTTCAGAAGGGAGGCAAAAAAATTAGAATCAACCAAAACTCGCAGGACTTTAAAACAATATTTTTAAATTAGTCACTGCGGACCGCTTGGGCGTTTCTGAAGAAAATAGAGGCCATTTTTATTTTTTAATCCTCTTACATCTACGCATTCGGGCCGCAAAAAGCTGAAATGCACTGATAAAGTGACAAACATGTAGGGTTCTTATGAAGTATCAGGTGTGAAAAAACCAATTGTAACGTCAAAGGGTTGTTTCCAAAGTTCTCCTGCCTTTGTCAGAGGCGAGAGAACAAGGCTTCCTCAGTAAAACAAGTCGGTTTATGGTACGATGTGGTGAATTTGGCATAAAGGGATTTATTCGTCAGCGTCAAAAAAGTGTGGAAGAATCTTGAAAGACCAACGAAGTAAATGAATTTAATCTAGGTTAGAAAAATTCATTTGGAAGAGACCCCTCGTCTGTTAAGATGTAACCTATTTACTCGAGTAGTCTCTCACTCTTTACAAAGGCCAAAATAAATAAATATTTTGTTTGCAATTTAGATAAAGTCATAAATTAACTGAAAACTTTCGTGATGAATGCCTTAAATTTCGCAAAAAAGTAAGCTCTGTAGTAACATTTAGAGAACGCCGGTTTTTGTGTGATTTAAATCGTCAGGATTATATGTGATGACAAAAAATATGATTTGTTTCAGCGTTTATACTAAAGTATTTAGGAAAATAATAGTTTGCGGAAGGACTTGAAAATGGAGATGGGATGAAATGTTTCCAGGAGAAAAATGGGGAATTTGCCCAAATATCGTCCCAAGAGCCCCAAATCTAGAAAGCAAGTTCAATCTCAATTAAGTTTACTGTTGATCCTCCAGGGTTAAAGATCGATATCCGAAAGATCTGGAATCAAACTTATTAAAACCAAGCCAATTTCTAAAATCTTAGGCCTCTGCGAGATTAAGAGTCTTAGAAGCAAAATTCAATCAGTTTTCAATAAGCGTGCGATTTGGTGTGTAATGAGTTATGCAAACTTTGGTACGCTTTTTTAAACACAAACGAAGCAAAATATTGGTGTTTAAGATCCATTGAGAAAGGGGCAAAAGCCGAAATATCTGAAAACAAATGCTACCTTTCGTACCGTAAAGCTCTGAAAGATACGAGAACACTGTGAAGCGGCAAACTCTCAGTTGCACTAGAGCAAGTTTTAATACTAGAAAGGAGAGATTTGAGAAAAGCAAGCTACATTACGGAATTAGAGATAGAAAATTTAAAAGGCAAAAATAAAATATATATATACATGAGCTGTAAGCACCAAAGGAATGACATTTCGTAAAAAAATTTTCATCCGAAAAGCAACGTAGTTACCTTTGATTAACCTGCAACAAGTTTTAAGGCACTTAGTTCTACCAGTAACAATGAAAGAGGTGGGATTTACACAAATCAGTTGCTGCTGGTTCAAGTTACTTTCTGTGACTGTAACATTAAATTGGCGGCAGATTTTAAAGAATTTATTAAAGATAATAAAATAAAAACTTTCTCAAAGTCTTAAAGCCAAAACAGATAAAGAATACGACATTTTGGTGCGGAATTTTTTTGAGGTTTGTTGCTAAGCTGGAGGTAAATAGACACCGTGGGTTGATGCTATCCTGAGAAGCGAGAGGTAGACAGGCTGGCGCTATCTCACTGTAGGGCGAAAAAACACATGAAATTAAACACGAATGCCCGCAATTTCTATTAAAAAGGATTAAGAAATCGTCTTTCGTAAAATATTTCCAAATATTAAGGATTATCGGAGACTTTTTTTGTCAATTCAATAATTTTTCACGCTCCAAAGACGGACAGTGGAGCCGGTGGGGATAAACGTTTGGTACAGCAATGATATAAAATTCACTTACCAACTTGAAGAACATCCTTGATAGCATTTTGTTCTAGAAGAGCCAGTCCTCTTTGAAAAGGTAGACGTTTAGCTTCGTTTTGTGACGATGTGGCATGTAGAGACGAATACATACAAATGTCCCTTGCATGTCTTGGGAAAGACCAGTACACTATCTTCAGTTGCACCGGTTCAGGAATCGGGGAACTACGCTCTTCTATGTGTTGAAAAGGAATATTCGCGGCAACGCATTTTGCACTCAAATCCAACAAAGTTAAAGGTCTGTTTTGTTGTTGTTCCGTGAGAAGTTTTGGAAACTTTGTAGCTTGTCTACACGGAGAGTTACTTCTTTGACGCTTCCTCTGGCTAGCCATCGTAGCGAATGAACGTAGCTCGTTAGCATACACCACTGTCTGAAGTATAAACAGAGTCTGTAGTGTTGAGAATAAGGACTCCCCACGAAGATAACCCCTGCGATTTGATTCAATGAGTTGCGAGATAACTGGCGCCGTCAAAATAACCTCGTTTTTCGTACTCTTCACTCCAAGCTGCCACTGCAATGTATTTAGTTGTCCTTCTCAGGTCCGGGAAAATCTATGTGAGCGGAACGAAGAAAACATAAGACAAAAAGTTCACATTACCCTGCCGTTACCCGTTGAATCGCATCACTGAAGATGCACGGATAAACTGCTTAATTCTCCTTACCACGCTTGGCAGCTGAAAGCAGGTCCTCTCCCTAGGGATTTCGACGGCTACTGTTTTCGCTTGTGTTTGTATTTCTTATTGCTCAGGTAGGGGGGAATAATCTTATACGATTTTAATGTGTGTTTCAGGCCCTTTTTCAAAAACGCTCCGAAACACCAGCTTCTGGTAAGTTCATCTTTTGATACACTCGTGCGATGCAAGGTTTACTTAAGGTTTGGCTTGGCTAAGAGAAAGGCACCTCCTTGACGCAAGAATAAGATAAACCGCCGGAGTTGGCGACGGGCAGTCTGCGATCTCCCGGCACGTGCTGCAATCCAATGCGATGATTGACATATCTCTATTATTAAACGCATAATTAAATTAATAGAAATGTCCCTGCGGACGTTACGTCAACGAAAAGCGCGATACAGGAAAAACGTATCGAAGGCAAAAAAGCTGGCGACAACAAAGAAAACGTGGTAAGCAAGGATACATCGAAAAATCGACACTTTTTTTTCAAATCTAGCAAAGAAGGAGAAACGATGGATATCAGGGAATTATCGCTTGAGATAGGCTATTGTGTGACAGCTTAGTTGAAATTTATGCCATTTAATCGCCCCGGGAGACTTGTGGGGCTTTTTTATGGACGGCTCACTGGCGCCAGGACAACAATGAACCGCCGTAGATGCATTCAAATTTTAATAACCCGGTGTTTCAAGCATATATTTGTTTACCAGCGTCCGAGAAGGTTGGTTTGCGATTTCGCTCTGCGGTGAAATCGAAATAGACGCGTGGTGTGAAAAGAGTTTTAGAAGAATTGTGAAAAAGTGGAATCGTTTTGCGCAAATTTATCCAAAATAGCCGAAGTTTGTGACCGGAAGCCAGCCGACAATCTGTCGCCGATGGCTTATGAGGTAGCGATTAGGCATTGTGGGGAGCAAGTCTGTTTTGTGATGCGGAGACACTGTGTCGCCATCAACAATGGAGGTCCAATGAAGGGGGTCCATCTGATAGCTTATGTTGAATTTGCAGTATTTTGAGTATTCAGGGATGTGATGGCTCAAATATTGGCCACCCCGCGTTGAACACAGATTTACTCTGCGAGTGACAATCAAACGATAAAAAAATCTTCGCTTAATCGACCCCTCAATTCAAGAGATAACTTAGACAGGTACTTTGCCTACTTTGTCCTTTTTTAAAACCTATTGGTTGGTTCACAGGTCCGACTCCATTTTAGATCAAAATAACGCAAAATCGAGCGACCTTTTACACTACTTAAACGACTTTTTTTATTATAATAATCATACATTTCGTTTGTTGTTCTTCGCAAACAAGTTGTTTCAATATTTTGCACATAAAAAATAAATATCGCACGTTTTTATGGATCCGGAAACCACCGAACGCTGTTGTTGAATCGAGACCTTCCCGCAAACTTGCCAAAAAACTTCCCAAAATTTCCGGTGTTATTTTATTTATTTTACAAAGCTACTGTAGCTTTGGTATTTCGTTAGGTGAATGCGGAAGATGGGAGTCAATCGAAATGAGTTGGAAACATCAAATTACGTGAAAATCCGACACAGAATTGCCGCTTTCTTCTCGATGTACGTTTTGTTGCTTTTCGTTGCATTAGAATTCAGAGACTTTCAATTTCACGCAAGATATTAGACGGAAATGTCAATTTTCACACGAAGTTGCTTAGCTATGTCCCTTTAAATTTACAGTTGTTAAGTTTTTTGCTCCTAGGCTTAGTTATACAGTTTCATTTTTTGGTACATGGTTCTTTAGAGGTGCATTTTCTAAACGCGGTGATAAGTGAGGCGTTAAGGTAAACAAGTGAGAAGACGAAAAACAACTTTTCTTCCCTATTCAGTTGGTTCCACCGCAGACAAAATGCTAAAAAGTGTTTTCTCAACCTCGAAGTTTTCAGGGGCTGGAAACCAAGATAATTTTAAAGGCTCTCACCTTCTTTGCGGCTATAGTTTGGGCTTTCAACAGTGTTTTTTCTTTGACCATTTTACCCATGCAATGTTGACAATCTTTGTAATGAAATGACTGTCTGAATTGAAAACCTTAACAACTGTTGATATTAATGAAGCTTGGTATGTCTTACGCTGTTTTATGCCCAATTAAGTGCAGGTCACGGTTGGGTGTTCCTGTGCGAATATAAGTCTTTCAGAAAAACCTGGAAAAGATGTCCTAACATTTTGTCTTTTTTCGAAGTAGACAGTTACAAAATAATTCATTTTGTGCTATAGCCTGGCCGCTGGCTCTTTACTTTTATAAACTGACTCCTTTGAGTTTAAACACAAATGTTGCTTTTACGGTTGTATTAACGCGAGGTATACATCGGGATTTGTCGGATTGTAGGATTGAACAATAAATGCTGATATTAGACCCTGCCCGAAAACTCACAGAAGACTTGTTCTGTATTTTTAGCTACAGTTTTCCACCTAAATAGCATTTTTTTTTTCATCCAAAGAAAGTTTACTGGTTGTCAGTCACTGTTTAAAATCGACGAACTGTTAAATCGGTGTTACCTATTTCTTGAGAAACGAAATTTGACTTTGCACTACAAAAACACGCTTTGCTTGGCAATTTTTTTATGTGGAGTGCAGAAATATAAAAAAAAATTTCATTTTGGGAAATTATGCTTCTACTGATCTTGGATTTGCTCGGTGGAAAACAAAACAGCAACATTTGAGGGAAAAAAGAGAGACTATACTACGGTATGTCTAAATCGCCGAAGAGGTATATTATACAAGGCAAAGTTTTTGCGACTAAAAGCATATGATTAAGGTTTCAAAAAACGAGCAAGATTTTTTAGCTAACCAATAAAGCAATTGCAAACGAATTTTTGCTACACTGACACTTATTGGAACGAATTTGCCAACAACCTGAATGATTTTGTGGACAAAGTCATGATACCACAACTGACTAGGCAGGGCATTATCGTCAAACCAGAGGGTCAAACTAAAAAAGATTACTGCACAACTATTTTCGGTTTAAAAAATATTTTGTTCATGGATTTTTGGCGGCTGATTTTTGCATCCTATAGTGGCTTTCATAACTAATCCGAATTATTTTTTCGGAATTCTCTGGTGGCAAGATCATTCAATAGCTTCATTTTTAGTCAAGTCTGTTTATCTTGGAATAAGAGTGGACTTATTTTTAGTTCAAGCAGCTTTGACAAGTATTTAGATGAATTGCAACGTGTGGGCTAAAGCAACATCCCCTGTATGACATATCCTGATATAGTTTTAGCCAATATTTGTTGAATCGTTTGAATTAATTTTGATCTTGACTCATCTGTTTTCACGTGTGGGTTAAATTATTATCATTATTATTATTATTATCATTTTTTTTAATCTTTTTAATTTGTGAAGAAATGTCAGCCCAAAAACAAATAAAACCTCAAAATGTTCCGAATTTCATGGGTCTTGATTGAATGTTCACAACGTTGGACGAACTGATCTTTTTTTTTAAAGTTTGAATTTCCCAAGGCCAAAATCCTTCTTTGGCTGGGTGAGGGTGATAAGGCGAGTATTATCGTTTTGACCAAAACACGTTTGATCCAAACCCATCAACACCCTCTGGAAAATCCATCTTACATTCAGCACATGATCTTCAGACAACGTGACTAGGTTTTCCATTCTCACTTCCGATCCGATATCAGCCTGGGTCCCTTTTAACCCAAGAATAACCTCAACGGCAAGCCAGTTTCTAAAGACTAAGGAATAATGCATCGGAAATTTTTGTCTTATAGATACTTAGTATATGACTAATGATCTTATCTAAAAAGCGAGCGCCTTGTTTGCCGGTTTGTCTTGCAGATGGTATTAAGAGTGATGATAGATGTTATAAATTTTACATTTCTCAATTCTCAAATACGAGTGGTATTGAAATCTGCATTTTCGGTATTTACGGATTCTACTGTACGTACCTTCTATATCGGCTCAAATATTACACCTTTCCTCCGATCTTTTTTACCTTGGTTTTTCAGAAATAGTGTCAGGGTGACAGGCTCCAGTTTTTTTCATTTTTGTTTTCAAAGAAAGCGAAATGCAAATAGACAAAAGAACTGCTTAACGAAAATCGTGAAATGCATTTTGTTAATGGTAGGATTAACTATTTCGCACGAAAAGATTAAAACCAAGATGTAGCAATGTTACGGTCATTTTTTCATCTTCATTGGGCCTTCTTTAGACATAATTTACTTCAAAGTATTCATTTGGTCGACTGCGATGAAGGAGTAGCCTCTAGAACTTCGCGGAATATGACGCGTGCTGCCTGCTCGCAAGTTGAAAAGAGTGATGTGATTATCATTAAGATGTAGCGTTTAAACGGAATCTGTAAAGACTGCTTGATTCCCCCGATATGGCCTCGGGCGACACAAACACAAAAGAGTTCTCCTCCGATTTGTCAAGCGGCTATTTTCCTATTCTAAGTCCCATTAGTTCTTCGCGGGAATTTGGCAGCTTTATAAGTACTTAAACCCCTTGGGTCTTTTTACAGAAGACGCGGTTATTCGAACGACATGGATAAGTGGCCTTTGTGCGGTACCAAACCCGCGATGACAATATCTCTTCACTTACCCGCACATGTCAAGCCGAGAACGCGGACGACGCTTTTGAACAATTGTGGGGGCTATTTCAACATGGGATGTGACAACAATGACACGCTTAACAATACGAGGAAACGTGGCTTAGTGAGATTGCGGATAAAAACAGATCATTGAAATAACCCCCCTTGTTTGAAGCGCTCTGCAAGCCAGACATGAAGGCGCTAAACTACTTAATTCTATCACCGCTTGACATGTTTTTCAAACGCTCAAGAGTTAAGTCGTTTAACCTTGTCATTTCCAAATGCCGGCAGGAACTCAAACTAAAAATGCCAAAATGGCCAAACAGATTTTTGATACATGCCGTAAAGTAATCCGAAGTTTCTTTTGCCTTATAAAACCAATTCTTGCCAACGAGATAGAGCGGGGAAGAGCATATGAATGCGTTCCTAGTTCAGGGTTAAAATGTAGACTGCCTCGGAGACAACCCGCGTAGAACGATCTTTTTGTTTAGAGCCTCACACTTACTGAATTATACTGAAAGAGAGACTGCAGCCGTTCCTGGAGACCAACCTGGTGAACGCTTACATTTCATCGTGATTTTATCCACTGCATCATTTCAGAAGTTACATGTTTCCGTATGAAATAAATGTATATACTGAAGTGCGGGTTGTAGGCGAAAGATAGAAGCGAGGATAACTTCTATGTTACATGTTTCCCTCGATAAAAAAAAACAAAAACAATTATTTACAATGAAAGGTAAGTCTTAATATTTCTACAAGAACTCAAATATTTTCAATGTTATGTAGGCTGTTTGTTATGACTCGATTATCGAAGGCTCTCTTCTTTTTAAAGTTTAGAATTTTTTCGTTGTGGAAAACCGGAAATAATGAGATTCTGCTGTGGCAATATTTTGTCGCGCCCCGTACGTCTTTGAAATTAAGACTTCATCTAATTTATACTGTGACGGCGAACTTGCCTCAGAGCAGCTAGGTGATATTGATATTAATCCAAATGCTCTGGCACATCTAGGGTTAATTAAAATATTGCTTGAGTTGTGGTTTAATCCATGCTTATAATGGCACAAATCTATAATTCCTGCATAAAATTTAGCGGCCTAGGTAAAAAATTGTTGACAATATTCCTACAGCCCGTAGTACTTACAGGACAGCACAAAACTCAAGTTGATTATTCCATTTACAAGCAAGACTGGCTGATATTATTAATATTTCCGAATTCCAAACTGAGTCATAATTACGGTCATCACATAAGACATTTGATAATAGGTAAGACATTAAGCCGTTGATGAGTTTGCCACACAATGAACGGTTTTTCAACGCGTTCAGTTGCCACAGCAACGTGTATTCCAGCACGCTTTACTTCTCTAAATCGACCCCAAAAATCGTCCGAACGCATTTGAAGCATAGTCTTCTCGTAGTGCGGAGCATATTCGATGATTTGAGTCGTTTCTTGTGATGTTCCCAGGCTTTGTTGGATTCTCTGAAACCGTTGCCTCGACTCGTCACATCACCAAGGAGACAACAACGCCATTGTTAAACAGTGTTAATATTTGCAATTTGAATGTTCAACGTTTTGGTTTTTAATTATATGGCTAGGCTTATTTAAGAAAGAAGCTCAAAGGCACAAAATTTTTAAAAGTGTCGTTTGAAACAAAAAAAATTCAAACATTGTTTTTTTTAGTTCATGGTCTTGGTTCCTTTTCAGCACGAGTTGCTTTAAAGCGTACGCCGAAAAATTGCTATATTTTTAATTTTTCAATTCTTATGTCTGTGTCCTCAAATGCTCACCCTTTCCTAACATTTGCACTTGTTAATATAAATCACTGACTGATCGCCGCATTCGTAGCTAAATTGGCCGGATGCAATTTCGATCCGGCGATAAGAACGGTCCCAGTAACTGTCTTTATACGTAAAAAATTGATTGCGCATCCGAAATTAGAATCCTTTCTAGTTTAAACCTGACTTCATAATTTGTAATACTGTTAAATGTCTACTCACCCACTAAATTGAGACAATATCTTCTTGTGACAAAAAAAAAATCAGCCGGTGACGGCAATACGTGTATCAAACAGAAAAAAAAGGGAACTGACTGGCAGTTTTTTCGATACGGACATTTAAATCCCACTGAGTACGTGATTAGCTGGCGGCCAATTTGTTCCTACGTGTTCTGAGTATGGCATCATAATTGCTATTTTCATCATTTATCAATGTTACTATTGATTATGTTCTTTAACCTGAGCATTCTTGGTTCAAGACGCCTGCTGTGGGATTTTCCGCCCTCTTTTATTGTCACTGCACGGCGCACACGATACAGCGCCAAAACGGCGCACCACAATTTAGCAGCGCAGTTGCCAGGGGTGGAGCATTGACGTCATCGCCTCAGGATTTTGGAAACCTTCTCCTACGTTTAGACGGTTCAAATTACGCTTTTCTTAGTTTAACAGAAAAGCACAGAACTTCTGTAAATGTTCAAGAGAGTTTTGCACGTCTGATTCCTTACAAGTTTCTCCAACATCATGATTGTAGAACTACAATAGAGTTAAACTTATGTGTCATGGCACACTTTACAAATTGATCCTTTGTGAACAGCTAGAAGCTCTCGAAGGTGTAACACGAAACGTGCCTGCTATCACAAAAGGCCGCAACCAAACAATGGATTTTCATCTTACATCAAGAAACTCGAACACCAAAAGCAAAAAAAGAAAAAGACAAACTATTGCTTGTGAGAACCAATCACAAAGCAGTTTCCGGTTCTCTTTTAGCAGACGCTGCAGTGCACCGAATATTTGTCATAGCAGAAAAGAAATTTTTTGTTTTGTTGTCGCACAAATGTTTGCCCATAAGCCCATCAATGTGTGTTGATGCAAAGTTAATATTGGAAGAAAATGTTCCGATGCCGTTAGACAGGGCCTAACTTGCGCCCATTATGTGCCGGGCATGTTCTAAAGTTGACGACCCAACGAAGACGAAATCCAGTTTCAATATTTGATGTTGCAAGGGATGTATCACCATAGACGTAGTTCACCTTGGAAGTCACTTTTGACGTCGAAATGTAACTATACATCATGTCATAGCTTAAACGCCAGCTGATTCAATGAAGCATATTAAGTTCCGTGTTCAGATATTTTTTTTCCTTGTTGTTGTTGTTGCGTATTGAAGTGCATTCCGACGACATGATGCTGTGTTTACGATCTCAGTTTACAACAAAATGGCGTAAATCGGCACCTGGTAACATTGGTGGTGATTATTGTGAGAGTATTTTAATTCGGCCGTCACCTTAAAATGTTCAGGGAAACAGTACAGTAAAATTTAATGTGGGACCGGCTGAATATTATTTTGTTGATCGAGTTACATAAAAAACTATTGCTTACAGATTCACTGAAGTTAAAAACAAATAAAGGGATCGAAATCGATTAGGACTATTAAAAGAAAAAAGAACGCAGCTAAAACAAAAGCCGAGAAAGAAAGAGCGACTAGAAAGAATCCAGGGGTTGGAAAATACAGCGAAAAAGACACTGAAGCCAGAAAACAAAATTAAAGGCTTGCTCGGAAGGATTTGAGTATCATGCGCAACTGTTTCGTGTGTGTGTGTGTGTGTGTGTCCCGGGGGGGGGGGGGGGGGGGGTACTCGGCATATCCCTGGGTGGGGAGGTACGGCGCGGCCCCTCATACCCTGACCCTGTTTAAGACAAATATCGCTAATTTTCCTACCCATTTTAAGACAGAATTCCGATTTTTGATACCCTGTTTAAGACATTTAACCCAGTTTAAGACAAAAATTGATAAATCGTTACCCTGATTAGGACAAAAATGATAAATTCGATACCCTGTTCAAGACAAAAATCCCGAAAAACATACCCTGGCTGGCCGCACGTCCCCATTAAGGCCTTATAAGGGAGTACCCCCCCCCCCCCCCGGGGTGTGTGTGTTAACGCTCGCACAAAAAGCTCGCAATGGGTGAAGTACTGTATAGTGAGCTGAAGAAGAAGTAGATGTCCATCATCAAAACGTCGCCCCACGCGACTTTGTCTATCTCCCAATGTCTCATTTTCGCGGTTACAATGAAAGGTCGCGTAAAAATTTAATTCTTTTCTCATTAATCTTTTCCCTACACGCGTGCGATTCCCTTTTCATTTGCTTTACTAACTTTACATGTAATCGCGGGAAAAGTTGACTCAAATGTTTTCGAGTTCGGCCACTATCCTTAAAGAAAATTGAGAAGACAATTTCGGATCATATTAAAAGATCCGGCTACAGAGATTTATTTTTTTCATTTGTAGAAATATTGGTTCAATTACGAGCTATAAACTTGTAGTGCGCCTTTCGATGTCATTATGTAAATTACATACACGTTTTACAGGGTACAAAAACTCAGATTTATCTATCACTGATGATATTTGAGGTTGAATCTCGAAAAGGACCAAAATGGAATTGTTCTTCCTCTTGAGGAGTTAAACTACAGCGCTATTTCAGTTCATGCTGCTTCAGTAGTACTGAACTAAGCCTGACCGTAGGAGGTCACACGATACTTGATCAAGGAAGTAGTCGAATATATTGGTCGCTTTAATTTGTAATTTTTAACGTTAAGTGGAAGGTCTCAGAAGTCAGTTGCATGCTCTTCGAAATGACGTTGATTCTTAAGAGTACGTGAAGGCGTTTCATTGCACTTAAAACTAACATTTCCATTAGAGAGAGTTAGTTCGTTCATCCGAGAAGGCTGCGTTGATAATCATAATATGGTGTTACTAAGTTTTCGTTAAATTTATTAGTAATAGCACTGAGCGAATGCAAGGTCTTTTGTGATCTCTTTCTGAATTGTTTCCGTATGAAAGTGCCATGAAGTTCACATAAAGTAAGTTAGGGTGCTTTTTTAGGGAGAAAAACACTAGGAAAATATGCTATTTTTGTTTTGGAGTCCATAAAATATCGACCGAGGTCACGATCGAGGCTGCCCATAAGGTACATTATCCACCCTACTTTACCCTTACGTCCGCATGAGAACATTTCACTGAATATTGAGAGGCAAAGAGTAATCCTGTGGATGGATAAGAACTATAAACCGTAGGTCCCGTCTCACAAATATCTTCTATGTTCATAAGTTCCCTGTGGGCGTTAAAAAACCCAAGCACTATTCGAGAAGAGTTGGGGATAAAATCCCCGGTGTTGTGGCTAGCGCTGTCCTGTTCTCTCTGGAAGAAGTGGCCAGCTTGGCGGTGATGTCTCTGAAAAGGCTTGTGGTGTATGAGGCCACCTAAGCAGAAACAGCCACAAGTCGAAAAAGGACTTTGCCGAGTGCTGGAACACGTAGATGTAGATGTGGAGGAGGGGGCGGGGAGGATCTAGGGCGTTCATTCGGTCAAAACTAGTAAATCATCGATCGATATTTGAGTGTCTGCAAGATTTGCTTTTCCGTATTACCATCTTTTAGAGGAGAGCGCACCCTGCGAGCACAACCTCTCTAAAACTCACCAGAGGGCGAGAAAGAGAGGCTCTGCAGAAACGTGTCAAGTCTTTTAAGTCGCCACAGCCCACGTTTTTGGGCTAGTCACTCCGGTCAAACCGGTTTAGGCAACGCCCGCATCATATTGTTGACAAGGCCAAGGTCAAAATCGAGCCTTTAGTACGAAAATCAACATGGCGTCTTGGAGTGCGATCGAGACTTGGCCTGGGTTTGAAACTGTCTCCAAACAACGGCTTGTGCATACTCAATAAACGATTTCTTTCTCGTCGAGTTAACAAAGGCTGTGCTAGAAGGGTGAGGAGAGCGTTGTGTAAGCGTTAGACCTGCTGTGTAGCTCACTCTTTTTGAAGATCTGCGTGTTGGGTCTTTCCTTTGCTCCTGGAGAGGCTTTCTAGTCCGTTTGATAATATGGATTTAGTGTTCGAAACGCCTACCGGTGAAGGCCTCACAGCTAATTTCAATTTCCTTATTAATTTATTGAGATTTTACGACGTTTAAAAGGCCGCCTAATCAACCGAGAAATGCGGAAATACACTTGTTTTTAAAGACGTGCGCTCCTACCATTCTACTATTGTCCAATGGTAGAGCATTCGACCTGGTAATCGCAAGTTCGTAGGGTCGACTCCTGCAAAGGAACACTCCAGTGTTTTTCCAACCATGCCCGTGCCACCACATCGCGTCCCTCAACGATATATTTGTCCCAAAAACGTTTTTGTTGTCGGCTCTTGCTATAATGAGCAATGTAGGGGCTTTCGTAGTAGTACGCCTTTATTTTATTAGTTTGTTCAGAGGCATTTGCTTTGACTTTTTGCCTTAGCGTGAGTATCAGGCCTGTTGGCTCTCGACGCGTTAATTGTCACGGGATCGAAGACTAAGGGATTGGGGCGAGCGAACAAGCTCCAACCCAACCTCGTTCCCAGGGTCCTCTCTCTTCCTCCTTCGAGAAGCACTTCGGTTCTCAAGGGAAGAGAGTGGAATGAAGTTTGCTGCCATCTTGGAAAGAATAATTTTAAAAAGTAACCTCCCTTTCCCCACCAATCAATATCTGAAATGTCCAAGATTGTAGCTTATGGCATGGTTGCTGCTTTTAGTATTTACCTTCAGTTCCTGCTTGTATCGAATTCACGTTGAGTTAACATTTTATGATAAGACACACAACACGAAATTGAAAGCTGATCTTATGCTTCAGGTTGAGCGTTGATTGATACAATTCTGAACAGCACAATTCACTCAGTACATACCTGGAAATGTAGATTTATCTTTCCGTTTATGAAGCAAGGCTTGGAAAGACATACATACGTTGTAAACTTGACCTTGGCTGTCATTTTTGTTGATGAATATAGATTTTGAGTCTGAATAAAAGCTTTTAATCATGCCATAATTGTCGCCAATTGATCTAAACCTTGAGAACAAAGACCATGTGAGCTAGATTAGTATGTTGCTGCAAGTGTTTCTCGAAAATGACCACAAAGCATTCCTTCATTAAATTCCAAATTAGGAGAGAGGCTTCTTGAAAAAGAAAGACGCTTGATCATTTAATACTTTGTATGATTTCGGCCAGTATTGCACGTAATTCGTGTTTCAAAAGAATAATCGTCAAATGCCAGGAGAATCATATTTAGATGCAGCGCAAAGACTAGAGTGAACTTTGTTAGCGGCAGTATGCCGTGAGTTAGCATTTAAAAAAAAAGTCCTTAGAAGCTCACGGTTTCGGTTTATCATATAAATTCCAAGATTCCACAAATGCGGCATAGCCCTGACCTTGCTTTCCCAGCATGATAACCGCAATTAGCTTATAAATTTGGTCTACAAATTGGATTGGATTTCATTAGGATTGCCTATCAACAATTTGTCACTAATGAAGTCTCCCCCTGATCTCTATTCAAAGACCCTTGTGAAAAGACCGTGCCTTATTTCAGTTAGCACACGAAACTGCGCGTCCCTCAAAATCAGACATGTTGTTGTGGTCATTATTGACTGTTCATTTTATGTGTCCATTCGCGCGGGCCTGGTAAAACCCCACTGTTCCATTGCAAACGGCATCGAAGCACTTCCCTTTTTTGCAAACCTACCTTAAATTTTGCGAACCTTAGTGAGCTGCAAAGCAGTTAAGTTCTCTCGAGTTTTGACCAACTCAGGAAGACTTACGTGCACGAGAGAATTGAGCAAGAGTACTCACTCCCTGTTCATTTAGTGTCTCACTAATTCGCTGTCTTTCGAGATAATTGGTCGAGAAAAAAAAGACTGTATGCAGCCTATACAAAGACCTAAATTTCCTCGGCATTTGCAACAAAATACAAACATTCCGTACACTGCGTATTCCCCAGCAGGCCTGCAAGTGTCTTATAAAGTCATATTTTATGCAGATAATTCCCGTATTCGTCTTCTCGTGGGTGCACTCAGTGAGAATCGGCCATATAGGCAATCAGGAAAGCGAGGAAAAGAACGTTCGTCTTCCAATCACCCTTACAAAAGGTCAATTTCTAACTCAGTGACAAGTTTTAAAAGTTTAACAATCATTTTGGTTGCTCCTTTTTTAGCTTGTTGGAACCAAAAATTCGATCTTTTGGCGGTTTCCTTGTGCGCCGATTAATTACTGCGCTTAAAATCTGTTTAAGGTCAGGGTTTGTCACACAAGTGGTCGAAGGGCCGGCATCCCTCACTCTCTCAAAAAAGCGAGCGACGGACCAAAGCTTGAAGGATGGCACCTCTAAAGAAGAGAGACTGCTGCCCTGGTCGCCCTAATATTTCGCCTGGGATATTTCTCCGTGAGCGGTCATGTGCGATTCTAACGGTCCCCTGTCAAAGGTCACACGCAGACATAATGTGCAATTTAAGCGTTAAAATTGTTTTAAGACATTCTTTTCAAATATTACTCACTGGTCCCTCACTAAGCCAGTAGAAGATGTTCTCATTCATATTTTTGGCAGTCAAAGTATATCGAGGAGTCGATGACCCTAGCTAATCAATGATGCGGTCGGCCACTTCCGAGTCCACGACTTCACATGCTCTACCGCTAACAAAATGCACTGTTTTCTTGCACGGAAACTATTGTTTGGTATTACAAGATTAGAAAATAACCTGCCTGTGCTAATTCCACCAGTTCTGTTTTACACGTCGTTGAAAAATGTTAAAAATAGCGGACAACTTAATTTATGATATGTTTCACCAACTAAAAACCAGGAAATCTCTTTAAACTATCAAATTTCGAAATATTTGATTCCCTTACCGTATTTTTACGATGTCTTGGTTTCTTTGTGCTTCGAGAGTATCACAGATGTTATTAGACAATTTTTGTTTTTACAAGTTTGCGCCAGCAAGAACGGTCTATGCCAAAGTCCACATTGCGAAATTCCATAGACAAATCAAGTTCTTTGTTTCGCTTACGATAAATATCCAACCTAAAAGAAAGAAACATTGATGGCAGATCATAAATATTTCGTCCTTTTTAAAGCGTTTGTACTCAATTTTGTGTTAACTTGAAGTCAAAAGGTTCAATTGGATCAAAGTGCGTTTGGGCGGGATATCTCACGCAAACGCATATCATTTGGGCGGGGTTATTCCAAACAAACTGAGATAAAAAGTGGCGTGGCATTACATCCTGAAATATTCGTGCATTTTTTCAGATCGCTATCTGTTTTGTTTTAAAAATAAACGCTTAGGTGCAGTCTGCAAAGTGTAGTAAAAACATAATTTGTAACCGATTGAGTGGAACTTTAAAAAATGAAAACACTTGATGAGTCTTAAGGAGTATTGATTTCAATCGATAACAAACTGGTTTTTCAGGGGCCAGGTGGGTAGATTTTGCAGGCTTTCGTACTTGGACTTGTTTAGTGTAAAGAATCCCATCGGCTTTTATGTACTTACTATGGTTAGTGAAGGCAGCTTATGAGAAACCTGACATGTGATAGCCAGCTTTCAAGTTTTGTTTGAAGCAAGTGGGTGTTAAAAAAAGGAAAGGAAAGGAAAGGAACTTCATTCAAGTGTCTAGTCGTTCTAGCTCTGGAACACTAATCGGGGACACTGTAAATTGAAATTAACAAGTTAACACAAATCAAATCAAATGTTGGAGAGGGGAAAACCGGAGTACCCGGAGAAAAACCTCTCGGTGCAGAGTAACAAACTCAACCCAACAAAACTCAACCCACATATGACGCCGAGTCTCGGAATCGAACCTGGGCCTGGGCCACACGGAAAGGCGAGTGCTCTCATCACTGAGCCATACCATGCTTATTATGCATGGTTTCATAAACTTTGTGAGAAGATCAAGGCCGAAGTAAACGGTAGCACTCTATTCATTGTTCGAGCACAAGGTTACCTTCTTCAGGCGCAAGGTTTATTGGACACTTTGCGATTTTAATTTTCTGTATGTCAAGTGATCCGAGTGATGTTGAAGTTGGGATATGATTAAGGGGGCACTTTGCTTATGGGCGTTGGCTAATCAACCACCTTTTGATCGGACTGCACGCTTTGAGCGCGCCCAGTTGAAGCAAACCAGTATTGCGAGCCAAACTGGTGCTGAAATAGACGAATTACAGTCTAAAGGACGTTGCAATAATGTGATAGCGGGAGAAAGAAAGACCGTTTCAGGGCATGTTTCGTTCCTCACACAACGATGAAAACCCGGAGACTAAGCTGCACTAAGGAAACTGAAAATTCACAAATCGTTGAATCTTGTACGTATAACTGCTTGTGTGAGATCCGCTTCCAGGCCAGGGAATGTCTGTATCGTCCAGTATAAGAGATGAATACGGGGTTTAACAACAATTCTTGATTTAAACACGGCTTGGGGTTAAAGCATAAAAGAGTAGGACAAACTAACCCTAATAAAGGTTTTCTTTAATGTGGTCATTAGCAGAACTCCAGCATTAATCTCAAACTAGATCACACTGACGGCTCAGTTGGATGAGCACCGGGCTGCCATGCGGGAGGTCGTGAGTTCGACTCCGGCCGGACCAACACTCTGGGTCTCAAAATAACTGAGGAGACAGTCCTGCCTTTGTAATGACTTCCGCAAATGGTTAGACTTTCAAGGACGATAAACCGTAGGCCCCGTCTCACAACCCTTCAATGTTCATAATCCTGTGGGACGTTAAAGATCCCATTGTAATTCTAGGCCAGGAATACTAGAAAAGTCGAATCTATTGAACAACTCTATTTCAATGCAACCTCAATTCAAAACCAAAGTCATTACAAGAAGAAATTCTATGCTTTATTAATATGAGAGTAATTTCTAATGATATAGAGTACAATCCCAGCCAAAAAGATGATGACGCCAACCATAATACAACTCTACTGCCCCGTATCAATGTTGATCAAGCAATAACTTTGGCATTCATGATATGTGGTCTTAAGTGTCCCATAAATTAACCAAAAAGGTGAAACCCGCAATATTTGAAGCACTGATGATGTAGATCAGTTATCCCGCCCTGTGGTGTAGGATTTCTACACCTTTTATCCCGTTCACTTTATTGCAGCCTCGCAGAGAAGAATACTGCTGCAAGAATGACTTTGAAATACAAATTAAGAGCCACAGTTTTATCCGGCCAAACAAAAATTGTTTCTTTAAGACAAAACCAATGTGAAGATCAGTTTGTTGTCTATGGTTACTCCCAGTAATCTGGCACGGCGCGTATAATTTATTACCTTTCCGCTAGCTATTTTAGACCCAGTTTTATAACCTGTGGAGAGAGATGTCCAAGAGTTAAACATTTATTAGTGCTGTGTCACAGTCAGTGTATCATCCATTGACCGCGGCCCAATCCGAGATGCCCTACCGCCGAAGCATTAAACGAGAAATAAAATAAAGTTTGTTAGATCATCAAGCCAACATAGACTGGCTCTCGGATATGCACGACTGGGATAACGATGAAAGTGAAAGGAAAGGAAAAGTACGAGTTATAACCAAGACAAAACTATACTCCTCAGAGCTATGAGCGTTGCTTATTAATAACTCTGCTGCTCAGGCATCAAGTACAAGTTTATGCAATAGAAAAATGTCTCGTGTACTTTCAAACTGAAAACATCGGTCATAATATCTTATAACAATTCAAGATAACAAATCTCTTTTATCTTATCTTGTAGTTCTGGGCACTGCTAAATTAGTAGCTTACATTAATTAAGCTTTTTACTTTAATTTAAAGAGTCCCACTCATGCACATTAAACACTAAGCTTTCCGCGGGCCTACCTCCCGGATTGAGCTGCGCCTTAAATAAAACACACACCCAAAGCATCTAATACCTTTTTGAATGTATGACTTCACATGATATCAGAGTTCACGCTTCGTATTCAACTGATTAAAAAATACCAAAGATGCCGCCGACGCATTACCTCACTGAGTATGAGCGTTCATACATCGATCATTGTAGAGCTACTAGATTCTTTGGGCTACAGTGTTTGCCGAGAGGACCCTCTCAAAGTCCAGGTTGTTGCATGATCAACCAAAATATTGACTTAATGCAACTTGGGGGATATCTTTTTAGTTGGCTATTTGAATTCCCACCAAGCGCTTATCCGCTCGACTTGCTCTACTCGCCAGTGGAGCCGGTTTTTTAATTTTATTATATTATTATTTTTAAATCACAGATAAAAATAAATAGATGTCGTAGGATCAAACTTTGGAACGGAATTCGACCTTCGCCATTGCGCAAGAAGGTCACTGCTGGCTCTTTAAGTCCGATCTTTAAATATTTCTTTAAAATTAAACAACGATTCTCAGTTTACTATTGTGCAACTTCTTCCTTAAGCTCGTGTACGCAGCCTTTTTATTCCTCATTTGACTATCTTTAACCCGCTGGTTTTCAGCTGTTTTCTCTTAGATGTATCGTATGCATTCGATTAATATTTTTATGACAAAAGGCCCGCATTAATGTAGCAGTATTTTATGTGCCACCATCGTAAAAGGTTGTTACTTCATTGATTATTTGTTTTCTGTGTAAAGATTGATCAGTTCAGCTGTCCTTATCCTTTTTGCAAAAAAAATCTTTCCAAGTCGTAGCCATAGCGAGCCTCGAATATTACACTGAGATTGGTCATAGTGTGACATAGGCGAAAGTAATTTCAACTGTACTGAGGTTAACAGAGAGATCAGCACACATTTGATCTGCGGAGTGTGTGTTAACGTTGGTTGTTAACCTTGTGAATTATTGACAAGTTTTATGATAGATGTTACGCAGTCGACGCGAGAGACATTTCAGTGTTTCACCCTGTCCTAACCCAGTCTTTCTCGGTTCTTGCATGCGCTCTTCCCAGTATCCTTGTCCCTTTTTCGTTGTTTTCATTTAATATGGGAGCCTGAAAACAGGCTAACTGTGATAGGTATAGAGACAGGACGATAAGCAGTATCGCAGTGACCTGTGGGAAATAATCGGACTGGTTCAAATTGAACGTAACTTCGAACCATTGCTTTAAATATCTGACAGACATTTCGTATATGTAAAATATATCTGAATTTTTACATGCGCAAAATTCTGTTGTTCTTTCATAAAATTAACCAACGACATGGCTACATTTTTGGCGAGAAAGGAGTGAGCCACAAGAGCGATTTCAAATTTTTTTTTTTTTAGGAATACGTCCTTTCTTGCCATACTACACAATAAATAGATTAACGTTCGCTCAAAATTACAATTTCTACTGGAACGAAGTCAAATGTCAAATAAAGTTCCGTTTATGGCGTGAAACTGAGCTCGCAAATATATTTTTAAAGACATAGTGCGCTATTTGACTTACTTTGACATAATATGTTATAACTCTGGTACTTACAGTTTCAAAATAAAATTCTCTGGATGCTATCTTTCCATCTCTCCCGGTTTTGTTATCGACTTGTTTGCCGACGCTGTACAATAACTTTGTGGGGGACATGAACTTGTCTCGGGTAGATCTCCCAAATCGAAGATTTAATTTTCGAGATATTTGACAATTTTCCTGTTATTCGCTCAACCTGGGGGGCTACTGAAGAGACTTGCTGTATTATTCGATAATCAAACTAAAATTTCCAAGAGAAAAGATGAAAAGAAGTTTTCTTGTTAAGATAAAAGGAAACCAAACTAGCGACATTTCATTCTTCCTCTGGAGCCTTCAATAATGTTAGATAATCAGGCAGTTCGAATGCGTGCGATTACCGGTATATGGACCATGTATTGAACGGGTTCTCCGTTTTCAGGTGTAAGAGGGGCCTGCTGAAATCTTTCTATATGCAAATAATAGACGAGAAAAAACTCGCCAAATGATGTTGTGTTTCAGCTAACGGGAGGCCATGTAAACTCGAAAATATTAACATGTGTGAGAATATCCTTTTCTGTGCAAAAAAAAACAAAATTGCATCTGAAAACAATACAAAAACTCACCTATATGTCGATCAAAGGACGGTGCGGTTTTTCTTTTTTATTTATGTTTGTTTAAGCGCTGAAAATCAACTACTATGTTAAAGATTACCAAAGACTTTTAAATGTATATTTTGACTCTTTCTTGCGATCGCCGAAACTTAAAATAAGACTTTCAGACGATTTGTCGTTGCATCAGATACAGTAAGATTTTACCGATCATATTCGATCACGACTCGTGAACTGGCTTTGTTTTGAAATAAATGTTATTTTCTTCGTTTTGTTTCAAATTTAGCGATGCATGCATGCTAATAACGGCGGTGGGGTAGTTAATTTTGATGTTTTCGTTGCACAGCTCTTCGTAATAAATACTCTACCGAGAAACAACTGTTCGGCGAATGTGCGAACCAAAGCACTGAAAGCAATTTTGTAGTTAAGGCGCATAGCATTTTAGTTGCTACCTTTCTTTGTTGCATGCCCTGTGCCGGCCTGCGGAAATGGCAAGATGAGCCTACTGGGTTTTTCGTTATTCATCGTCTTCTTGCGTTTTGTAGATGATAGAAAATTAAAGTGATGGACAGAAATGGGTCGCTAACTTAAAGACAAAAAGGCTTAAGTGTAAACTCGATGGGATACCGATGTTCATTAATTAAAGATTTATCGTTAATTTTTGAACTCCGATTTTCTTGCATTTAAGATTGCTTCATTTTTCAGGGAACAAAAACAGAAATATGTTGCCATACCTTTGTTAATTTTCG
Organism: Montipora capitata; assembly: GCA_949126865.1. Classification (NCBI taxonomy): domain Eukaryota; kingdom Metazoa; phylum Cnidaria; class Anthozoa; order Scleractinia; family Acroporidae; genus Montipora; species Montipora capitata. The sequence goes on along the minus strand of OX421457.1, from coordinate 1,325,089 downwards.
GAGTTAACGAAGGCCTTTTTTCTTTTCTTGTTTATTTCGCTGTAAAAAACCATGGTCGATGAAAAACATCCCTCGTCTGTAACTCCACA
>OX421457.1:1300000-1312500 GCA_949126865.1 Montipora capitata | reverse complement strand
CTGTAAGTGGATTTCACGGTCCGCCATTACTCACGTTCAAAACTGACCGATTGGACCTCAGACGGTTGGATCAAGGGAAAAGTGACGTCAGAGGCTCACTAGCTTAAAATTTGAGCGTGTGAACGCAGCTTATTATATATGCAAAGCGTGAGTTTAAAAGTCTGAAAGCCCAAAACCCCCGTGCTGCATATTAATTCTGCGGCGTACACACGTATTGCATTCTTAAACTAGTGAGCCTTTGACGTCATTTTCTCCTCGATCCAGCTCTCTCAAGAACATAATGTTAGTAATGGCGGACCATTAAATAGGAAAATTACAGTTAAAATAAAGATGTGTCTTTTTGAAATCAACGCTTAAAACGTGGGTCACTTAGTGTTTTGTTAACATAGTTTTGAAATCCAAAGAAAAAAATGAATTGATTTTTTGGTCACAGGGGCACTTTAAACTGGGATTTTCCTATTTAATGGTCGGCCATTACTAACTTTAAGATCATGAGAGAGAGCTGGATAGAGGAGAAAATGACGTCAGAGGCTCATCAGTTTGAGAATGCAATGCGTGTGTACGCCGCAAAATTAACGTGCAGCACGGGAATTTTTGGGCTTTCAGACTTTTAAACTCCAGTTTTGCTTTAATTTATAATAAGCTGCATTCACACGCTGAAATTTTAAGCGAGTGAGCATTTGACGTCACTTTTCAGTTTTGGACGTGAGCAATGGCGGACCGTGAAATCCAAAACTTACATTCAAAGTAAATGGCCTTTGGATAACAATCAAAGCTCAAAATTGCGCAGTCAGGTTTTTTTTATCACAGGGGCACTTTAAGTGCTCTTTGTTTCGACAGCCACTGGAGCTCTGGTTGATACATGAATGATAATAGGTGACGTCATTGAATATCTTCGCTACAGAGGGTCCTGAGGAGGGATTGAGGGTACCCGAGCCATTTCCCAGTGTCATTACAAATCCCACTTTCTAGAGTCCAAATTTCACTGGCCTGTCGAGGTACCAGTGAACTTTATGCCATTTGCATCTTAGTTCCCATTTGATCCATTCAGGACCCTTAACCACAGTAACCCCAATAAACAAAAGGAAATGCACTTACTAGCGGTTGAACATTTGAGGCGTATCGTTTTACAGGTTTACCCTCACGGTTGCAAAGAAACTGAAAGATCAAATAAACAAGCTCAAGAGTGCGTTAGCTAAAGGAAATCAGGGGTTTCAATAGAAGCCGGTTACCGGCGGTATACCACCGCCTGCTTTGCCTCACACCGCCGGGTAGTTTGCCTTGATTTTCACTAAAAATGCTATCATAAACTTGTCAAACTGCCGCCTTCAATGGGCTATCATGGACGGCTATTTCAGAAATTGAAACCCCTGGAAATACAAAGAGACACCCCCACCCTCCAAAAAATTCATTTTGTCCCGTTTAAAAATTTTGTTGTCTTATTTTATCCACGAAGAATTTTTCCGAACTTGTTCCCTGCTTTTTGAGCCGTAAAAACGTTTTATAGTCCCTCGTTTCCAAAAATGGCGACTCTTAGCTCCGGGCGCCGGGTGAGAATGCGAGAACGAGATTTCTACGCCCCGAGAATACGCAAAGAAAAACTCGACCACCATCACCATCCTTTGCGCATGCTCAAAACTGACAGACAACTTGTCTTTTAAACCCGGCACCGCGTTACTTTCATTGGAGTGTTCTCGATTATTCGTTTTTTAATTTATTACTTACCTTTCCAAAATTCCACTTGATAAAGCTAAAAATAAGCAGATAAAATATGCACTTTAGGAGAGGATCTGAGGGCAATATATCATTCTGTGAAAGAACTTAAGGCTACATTCACACGGTACCGGACTAATTTTCTACCGGTTGAAAATTCGTGCATTTTGGGGTCACAAGGAACCACACTAAACGCACGAAAATTTAGACGCCTCGCCGTTCAAAAATTGGAACGCCAAAATCGGGGGCCGGTACTATCGAAAATTCAACCTGTGCGCTGTCAACACCTTGTCCGTCTAAATCTTTTGCATAGCAAAGGCGTGGTTGCATGGATGGTCAGCTGGAAAAAGCCATTTTGTTTTCGTAAAGTAGCGCTCTGTGATTGAACAGATGGTAAAACCACTGACAAAGATTAAATTTTAATCCGGTTCGTCAGTTCCCTGTGAACTGAGCGAAAATATTGCACGGTTCCGTTCGAACAAAATGTCCGGTCAAATTTTTGAATCGGTAGAAAGTTCGTCCGGTACCGTATGAAAATAACCATAGCTCATTCAGATGGTCACCAGTGTGGATTTTTGTTATTTGAAAAATTCCTTGAAAAAGCTCACAATTACCCAGAGTTGGTATCTTTTTTAGTTTCGCTACCCTCCTAATGTTGTTTTCTTGGCAAACTCTGTGAGCCAATTGGAGCGTGAAGGAGAGTGTGATGTGTCTTATAATTTTCCTCTTTCTTTTCTACATTCATTTTCGAACTATCGATCTGAAAATAAAGAACCGCAATACGTGCAAAAAAGTTACTGTTTTTCATTTTGGGTTGCACACATGCAAACATTATTTTAGCTTGGATTGCAGAGTAGCCTAGTGGCCAATGTCTCTGATCTCTGGATCTCAAGACAAGCGCCTCCGGCCTACACAAGAAGAAACCGAAATTACCTTCCTAAAGTTCCTTTCAGCTGGCTCTTAAGGTACTTGTACAAGGGTATCGCTTTAGCACCGTTGACATTGATTTTGGAAAACATATCAAACTTGACACCATAATTCTCTACAAAGCGTTTTATTATCGGCTCTGCATCGGGTTCCTATAATCAAACGAAATTATAAACATGAATGGGATTCTTTGATTGCAGTCACGTGATAAGACGGCCATGTTGGTGCCAAAACAATAGGAAAATAAATGTGGCTCAAGTTGTGCATAATAATAGAGTCAAATTCCCAAAAGACTTTTTCGCTATTGTTCTTGCCATCAACATGGCCGCCGTGACGTCAAATGCAATCAAAGAATAACATCACTCGATCGGGACCGTAGTGGACAATATTGGCCCTTGGTCGTTTTCATATTGACATACATACATACATACATACTTAATTGACCGCTCCCCATAGGGGCTTTTCAGGGCCAATGAAACACAATCAACGAAACAATAGAACACAACAACTACAACTGTTAAGAATCCCAACTGGCCGGAGGCAAACCAGTTGGCTATTTACAAGTGCAGCTGGGAAGTTGAACCAGGAAATACCAGGAACAAATTCAAAGAGTGGTCAGAGCGGGTCTTGAACCCGGGATCTCCGAATCTCAAGGCAAGCGCCCTAACCACTCGCCACACTGACCTCATGCTGCCACCACCACTATTACTCAAGATTTGCATAATAATAGAATCAAATTCCCAAAAGACTTTTTCGCTATTGTTCTCTCCACCAACATGGCCGCCGTGACGTCAAATGCAATCAAAGAATAACATCACTCGATCGGGACCGTAGTGGACAATATTGGCCCTTGGTCGTTTTCATATTGACCTCATGCTGCCACCACCACTATTACTCAAGATTTGCATAATAATAGAGTCAAATTCCCAAAAGACTTTTTCGCTATTGTTCTTTCCATCAACATGGCCGCCGTGACGTCAGGTGCAATCACAGACTCGTACCCAGTCGCTATTTACGGCTTTCAAAGCGAAAGCGGTCTGGATAAAGTGGAGCGCGCGGGGAGTTATGGGAAGAGGCCGACCCTTCCCATGACACCTCGCGCGACTTAATCCAACCTAGTATCCAATCCTCTTTCCCCAAAAAGCACGTAAATAGCGACTGGGTACGAGTCTGGTGCAATCAAAGAATAGCGCTAGAGAATGTGTTTATCAAATTTTATTCAAGATGTTTAGTTGTGTCTCAATATCGCACTAGCGCTCTAAAAATTGCAAAAAAAAAAAACGAAAAAAATCCGCTCTTTGCTACCCTTTGTTACCGAAGAGTTTTTCTTTTTCGTGTCATTGGATCAAAGAGCTGGTTTACTTTAGCGACGCAAGCCTAGACAAAAGCGACATACATTGAAGCATCAACTTACAGTGTTCTTAGTTCTCACAAAAAAAGTTCTCATTAAGAAAACGCCAGTGAGTTTGCGTTGGTTCCCTGTGTTCGCATTTGCATCGTAATGAACCCTAATCTACGTCTTACCGTAGACGTTGAATTTTCTTCTCGTTTTTCTTGTACATAACAAATTGTTCGCGGAAAAAAGAACCCCCAAACCATTTTCCAGTTAGTCAAACAAGGAAAAATTAGGTTTCATGGCTTAAGATCGTTCATATCCGACTCCTTACAGAAATTCTCTTCATGAACTCCCGATGACTCTGATGACTCACGAAACAGCTTCATTGGAACTCGCAAAATTTGACAGGTAAGAATTTTCATTTTATATAGCGTCTTTTTCTACAAACAATGGCGGTTTAAAAAGACTCCGAGTTTTTGTTTTCGTTTGTTTTTAACTAAATACTCGAGATTGAAAGAGTATAGTCTGAGTTGCCGTGCGTGACGCGAAGCTAAAGTCACAAGTTTCACTCCATTTTACGTGAAACTCGAAACGGCAAGACGACGTTTGTCGTTTCAACTGGACGTGATGCTAAATCTCTGGCGACCTGGCTCCCGTGAGTTCTAATGTACTAAAATGGCAGTTAGTGTTTTTGTTATCTATTTGCATATGATAGGGGGAGGCCTTTACGTTCTTTGTAATCTTGCAATGAAAAGTTTTCTACTCGTAGAATGGCAATAATCAAAATCAAGGATACCTGATTACCAAACTGGTTACACGGGAATCCAAGAATGCGAAGTCCACGATCAGCGTAAGTGGAGTGCAGTTCCACAAGCTGAGTGTAGTTCTTCTGTGTTAAGGCTCAGAATGAAGCAACGTTGACAATTAACGTCACAAAACCCCTGAAAATGAAAATTGACGACGGATTCTTGCGATCTTGAGTAATTCAGAATTGGGATGCAAATTTTCCATAACGCCGCAGCAATTAGCATCTCGTTTACGACTGGCTGCTGCTTATAGTAAAGCATGACTATACTCTTATGTTTTACATTTTTCTCTATCTGTCGTTAACAGGCAAGAAATAAGCTAAAATCGACAGAACCTCTTCGACTCTCTAGTTGGCAAAGGAGGAAAAATATGTCCAGGAAGCAAAATGCTTCTTAAAGAAGCCAGAAACGTGTTTGCATCCCGAGAAACAAATACTGGGCGTGCGCACATAGAAGGTACTTGACCACGTTTCCGTAAAAACGATTCCTCGTTTACTAGGAACGAAAAAGAGAGACACATCGCAACTCTGAAATTCTCCATATGTATCACCAAGGAGAACATTAATTTTGCTTTCCCTCTTGCTTTGATCTTCATTTGAGCTATTAAGCGCGCAATGCTTTAAAAAAAGGAGACTGATTTAGCTACTTACCGATATTTTTCGAGAGATACAAGATTTCCATCGATATCTTTTGCGCTAAACTCAAAAATAGATTTGGCGTTCTTCACCTTGTCGTCAACTTCCTGTAATAAATATGTTGTTTATTTCTGTTACATGAATATGTTTAGTAGATAAAGTTGCTGGCAACCTGGCCACAAAGGATCACATGGCCGTGGCTTGCAGTGTAGGCGTATTTTAGTGGTTACGGGCTAAGCAGAATTCTCCCCGAACTTCTTAGCCGCCATCTTGAAATTCTGAAGCAGAGGAAGTTTGGGGAGAGAAATAAATTGCCACCAAGGGGGTGGACCAACTGGGTGGATCAAAAGCGTGAGAGGTGATTCTCTCGTCCCATTCCCTCCCAACATCCATCCAACATGAATGCTCGATAAGACGCCACGGGAGGAGATAATTGCTGGGTTACCCCCCCCCCCCCCCCCAAATTTGAACACCTGGCATTAGTTGAATAAATGGTTGATATTGCTATACAAAGGAAAAGTCACATTCATTTAACAATAGATAAGCACTTGAATTGTCCACTGAATAGCGATGTATGTATCCAATGAAGTTAAACCATTTTTCCCTTATGTGGATCCCATTCACAACTAAAATCAAACAAATCTGGCAAGGCAACTGCTGTTGGATAAAACATTACCCATTGAAGAATCAATATCAAAGCTAATAGACCGTTTCAAGCACTGAAAAGTGATTTCTTCTGTGACTATGGGACAACCTAGCCAGGGCCTGGGTTGTCCCAAAGGTGGATATGGCAATATGCATTGAATAAATCACTAACTACTTGATAACTAAACTGGGATAGCAAATTCTCATTGACTGGATAGTGGTTTATCAGGTGGGTAGCGCAATCCACTTGGTGTTGATGCAATCATTGAGAAAGTGTGGAACAAAGTTTTTTCGCACAGCAGCAGAGCCACGCCCTTTGGTTAAGAATCTGGTGCCTTATGCACAACCACATCTACTTTGAGAGAATTGCAGCCATGACAATGACCTCATTCATGAGCCCTTCCACTACCACTCACTCAGAGCCCTTCTACTACCCCTCTCTCATTCCCCCAACAACAACGACAAGCTACATGTACAGGCCCATTTTTTACCTCCTCAGTTTGGCCAGTTACAGCTCCTGACTTTTCAAAAGCTTTCAGCCATGACAGCTGCTCTTCATCTGAGCTAAAGGCCAGCCGCAAGTCTGACATTTAAACAACACAAGATTAAATAACATTAATGAGAGGTTTACCACAAGACAGACTGACAGTAGACAGTAGAAAGTACAAAATCCAGGCTTGCCAAATTCAAAGATTAAGTAGATGGCTAGACAGAGCCAAACATGAATTTTACCCAGTAGGTCAGAAGTTTCACCAGCTGTACAGTTATGATTGATACTAAACTTAGTTTAAACTACTGCAATAGCAAACTGGCATGTTTAGTCAATTCGGTGATCATACTCAACAGACTTCATGGTGTGATATTTCAATAATTAGTGAAACAAAAACCTTAATGAATAATCTGTGAGTTGTGGTGTTTCACTTATTTTTCTTTTCAATAAACCATTAATAAATGACATATACCCCATTCACACCAACAAGACATATTTAATTAAACTGGGTTTAACAAAATAATAATCAGTCACAGAAAAATGTAGGACTGGATTTTCCACGAGATTCAGGTTTGTTTCAACATATGCTTTGACCTGTGCTAAATTTGTAGTTGATAAAAATCAGTAAACATGATTTTAAAAGAAAACCCTTTGTAACCGTGTTTAAGTAAACATGTTTAACGTTCGGTGTGAATAGGACAATAGATGAGGTCTTGCGGCCTTATGCCATGAGATGCAATGGTGTTTCTATCTTTTCTTGAGCAGATGTTGCTCCAACAAAAAATGTCGCCGTCACTTGTTCCACAACTAGCAAATGTTGCTGTCACATTAACTTCATATTTCTGAGCTATCTCAATGACTAGTTCCTTTGCTACTTTCCTTCTTAACACTCATGCCAATAACTACCATGATCCATTGTGTACACAAAATTATCACAGAAATTTATATCTGTCTTTATGAAGAGTTCCTCTTGCCCCTGTTAAAGCTTCGAAAGGTACTTAGTCACTTGTCACAGATGGAAAGATATGTTTTAACAGTCCTGTTGCTTTTACCGGTAATTAGTTCTTGGAAGGCAAATTATAATTATGAAATAGGCGGTACCATACAGCAGAGTGTTTTACGGTCACTTATTGAAAGCAAAAAAAAAAAACCACAAAGTCTGTATGCAAAAAACAGGGTCAATCAAATATAATAAATAATTTAAAGTATTATTATTTACTATGGGATTAAAGTGATTTTTGGTGACTGACCTGATCTCTGAATATCAGCAAAGGATAACGAAAGGCAAAAATTTGCTGATTTATCCAGTTTGACGGTAGCATCTTTCACAGGATACTTCTTAGATGGTGTTGATTGCTACAGATAAAATTAATAGGTTTCTGTGCATAAGAATAGTTATCACTTCCCCGGGGAGGGGAATGGTCTTAAACATATAATATGCGCATATATTTTTGCCCCAAAGGGGTGACAAAAAATACGCGCAAGAAAAAAATGTCCGCACATATTTTATGATATCATAAACATTTCAAAAAGAGATTTATTATTCACTATTGCATCATTTTCTAGTATTTTGGATTCTGCTGCATTGCATACATGATAGTAAGGCGTGCATGAATGACAAAAACAAAACTGACCAACCATTCAAATGTCCTTTATTTGATTGAATATCAAAACAATAAAAACCAACATTTGATTTGAGTTGCATTAATTTTTTTTATTTCAGTTTAACCCTTTAACACCCAAACCAGCTTAAACCGGCCAGACTTACTAAGATTTTACTCTGTCTAACGCCAGAGGATTTTAATCTGTCTAATGCCAGACGATTTTACTCGTCAATGGGGAACCCCTGGGAATCAATGGGTTAAAGTGTCCCCAATTAGTGTTCCAGTGCTAGAAGACTAGACTAGACATTTAATGAAGTTCCTTTCCTAATTCCTTTACATACAAAATGATAGACAGTGATAAGTTTAATTCTTGCACTTTGCAGGGCTTCTGATAGGGTGAGAAAAAAAATTGAAAATAATGCGGCACTTTCAAGTCTCATTACGCAGCAAGAAGGGTCTATTATGCGGCAAATTATGCAATTTCATTTTAGCTAATTTAACGGTGTTTGTTTGATCTAAGGGGAGCACAATCCATTCCTTGCTGTTCAAGAACATATTTGAGCACATGGGAATGATGAAAACAAATTAAATAAATCATTTGTTGCCTCATTTTAAATTACTGAAATCAGAGATGGCTCATTTTGCCAATTTAGTGTCACATGACTCAGCTTCAAGTAGCTTGTCCACCACAAACTGTTGTAGATGAACAACCACTACGTTGCACGAATTGAGCAAAACAACAGACCATCGTCAACATGAAACATTTCTTCAGGTACCTTCTTGCCCTGTTTTTCGCTGAAATGTATACAGAGAAGTATGATTTTTTTTTCCTGTGAAGAAGCACTACAATCTTGGACAAAACTCATTGGGAAAATGTGACGCTCTAATTTGTCTGTGCAGTAAAGAGTAAATTCTTCCTACTTTCCCCCCTCCCCCCATTCCAATGTTGTTTTAAAAAGCAACCAAAGGCTTGCACAGTATTTTGCATCACATTACCAACATTGGTATGGGGGGAAGGGGGGAAGGACCAAGATATTTTGTGAGTGCGTGCCAAATGATGCTTAAGCTAGAATTTTTCCCAAGAGTTTTGTCCAAGATTGTAGGTGTTTTAACAACAAACTTATCCGTGAGGACATTTGTTTTAAGTAAAAGAGAATACTATTTAGAGAAATGGATTGTCGCCAATGAAAACCAGCACCAGGTCCCTGACAAGTAAAATGATGCACAGAATGCCAGTTTCTTTGTTTCTTCATTCTTTCCAGTTTTTGACATCTTTTGAAAGCTAAAATTGCTTGAGATTATGTTTAAATTATCAGAGAACTTATGAAAAAGCAAGATTTGGCTCTTTTCTTCCGTAAATTGTGCGATTTTGTGCAAATTCTGCGGTTTTTCATGAATTATGCAATTTGTTGCAATTTTAGGTTTATTATCCAAAATCGCAACATCGCATAATATCAAAAGCCCTAGGCCTTTGCATTGCGTTCTTTTATTGAATAAAACCCCGTTCTGTCGGGATTTGCTCCATTGTAAACCGGCCAATCTGGGACACTATGTACAGTGTATTACTGTCTCATATTTTGTGCGTTCTCTTAACCAAATAATTATGGTAAAATGGCGTAATAGTGGAAAAATAAATCATGATATTGACAACGAAAGTGAAACTGATGATGGCACAATGATGATGACAATAACAAAAACAATGCCTGCATAAAGGCCATGCAAACAAATGACCCAGTACTTCCCAGTCTCACTCTTCCCTCCCTTCTCCTACAAAGAAGACCTTTTCAATTCTGGATCTGAGTGGGTGACAGAGATTTGCGCTATATAGAAAAAATAGATAATTAACCAATCTGCTCATTTTGTGTGACATTATGTACAGAAGGTATGCAGAACACTGTCCATATCTTACCAAATCAGTTCTGAACTCATAAAGCGTATCATCTCCTGGTCTGAGAACAATGAAAACTTGCTGCCATATAAGTCTTCCTCTCTTCTGTACATGGCTAGTCTTTGCACTGCAGTCTGCCTTAAGGGATGCCACTGAGGGCCCAGCTGGCGACTGATGAGGGGGATCTGTAATAAATTTAAAAAAAGGCTTCAATTTCCTTTCTGAAGAAACTGTTCTGGCATTTACAAACCCATACAAGATAGTATGCCTATGTCAAAAACCTGTGGTACAAAAACTTGTTGTTACCATCTTGACGGAATCTGTAGAACAATGCTTTGTCCTCAAAATTGTGTTCATCAACCACATGGTGAACCAAGTCCGCATCCAAAAGATCCTAGAAAGAAACAACATTTACAAATTTAATTAAGTCACATTACAGTGCTGGAAATAACAGTCGGTCATGGGACATTGTCTGACCAAATTTTGAAAATGTCTGGCCAATTTTACATTATGATCGGACACGATGACCGAACATCTCACCAGCACATTTTGAGTTCTCTTCTTCAAGGCGTTGTCAGTCAATAAATTATGTCAGGTCCAATTTGTCAAATGTCCGACCAAAAGGAAGATTTGAAAGGACATAATGTCCTGTGAATAAAGAAAAATTATTTCCAGCACTGCATTAAATCTTTTACATTGATTTCTCTTATTTCTAATAAAAAAGCAAAACATTAAATTTAGGCAAACCAACCTGGCCTAGTTTAACCCCTTCCAGTCTTGAGCTTGCATATCCATTGGCAATAAACCAGTCAATTGCTTCCGATCCTAATGTGGAAAGTACAAAACACAGGTCACAGGTCACAGGTCATTGTTTCACCAATACAGAAAGAGTATCCTAAACATTCATAAAAGCTAACCTTAGGCCTAATTAGGCCTAAACAAACGTTTTTAGGCCTAAGGTTGACTTTTGTGAATGTTTAGGATACAATCTGTATTGGTAAAACAATGACCTGTGATCTGTGACCTGTGTTTTGTACCTGCCAGATCCTAATGTAGGTGAAATTGAAAAGAATTTATGAATATATAGTGAATACACAGAGTGTAGTGCGAAAGGCTATTGGGAGGAGCGATCAAGGGTATCTTGGGGATAGGGGGTCATGCTTATCTTTCTCTTTCTTCAGTTACTTGTCAATACCTCACCCAAACTTCAAACCCAAGTAACTATGCAAATCTATTTCCAGCTTTTGTTCCCTACCCCACAGTACACACCAAAAATAGCTCATTATATTAGACCTATACAAAAAAATCAAGAGTACCTTACCCACAAAACAGGCATGATATTTTCTAAGGTGGTAATATCTGTCCTTTATAGCCAGTCCACCGTCATTTGTTGCTGCCCTCAGCTTGAGAGAGATATTCTCAATCTGGGAAAATATCAAGTGAACAACTTCTGCAGTTTGAAGTAATGACTATTTTATTTGGGACAGAGTCTTTATGAGTCAATGAGTCATGAGTCAATGGGTTATGTGCCGATCAACTCAAAACTTCAACATCCACCCCCCACCCCCCTTCCCGGGCAAAGCCCGGGAATTTGAACTTTTAAAGATTAGATCGTCAAATTCCCGCCCCCTTTGGCCAAAATGGTGTTCAAATACCCTACCCTATCCTCCGATTTGTCTGTCATATCCTACTAAAGAACAATCGTTGTCGGCTCCTGTCGTCTTTAATAAAGACCTTTTTTGTAAACCAATCGCTCACAAATGCTATATCTCTTCCTTTAAACTCTTCCATCTTGTCCAAACACATGTTTTATAGCAGTTAGCGACTTCAGTGCCCAAAAAAATCATTTGAAACCTGACTCTTCTTGTTCAATTTTCCCCACCCCACGCAGGCAAAGGTCAAATTCCTCACTCCCCGGGCACAGAACATAGTCAAAAGCCCAAGGTTTTCCCAGGGGAAGGGGGGGGTGGGGGTTGTTGAAGTTTTGATTTGATCGGCGCATTAGTGCAGTTACCCTAACCCATAAAATGAAAGCTAAAATTTCAGAGAGTGCGTAGGCCTAATCACTGAAACGAGGGCTTACGCTTAATCAATAAATTATTGCTATATTGACTGTGAGTCTCAATGACTCATGACACATTGACTCATAAATGATGGGACCTCATCAGAAGGTGGCTAAGCATTTCATGGTATATATCCAGGTGGGCTTGCATTACACCGAATAAATAAAATAACTCAAGGTTGCAAAATCTTCCATTCCGGGAAAATATTTCCTTGCAAATTGCAATAACTTGTTCCAGCCAGATTTCGGTTTTAATTCAAACAATCATTTGAGCTAAAGTTTCCTGTAAAGTTAAGCATTTGTTTCGATCAGCAGGAAAAATTGATCATTGGAGCTTTGCCGATTAACCGTCCAAATATTTCAGACTTAAGACTTATACATTTTCACGATTCCT
>OX421457.1:1277500-1292500 GCA_949126865.1 Montipora capitata | reverse complement strand
TGGGTTGCTACTTGGATGGGTGACGGCACATAGGATCCTGTGCTGTTGACTTTCTGTTCTTGTTTTTCTTCTTTGTAGTCGAAAATTGCAGTTTTTTTAAAATTCCCTATCCCGCGGAAAGCGACATGAAAAGATTTTTGACAGACCTGACCCGCTGTTTGAACTCGGACTGAGATGTTATTGCGCCATCAAGGTGGTTGTTATCAAGTGAAGCAATGATCCTCGCAGTTATGAACGCAATTTGTGCTGTAGCGCTTGTATCGGTGGCGTTACGATTGCGTTACTTTGTTTGTGGTCACGTTAAGTCATGCGCAGTGAAGCGTAGTGCGACCTCGTGCTTTTAGTTGCCGGAGGTGCTCCATTTCTTTACGATAGCACCAGAAGTTTCGTTAGTTTGTTGTGATATTTCTTCCTGTGTACGTTGTTCGCCCCAAGATCGGGATAGAGGTATGCACATTATGTTATTGATTTTTAATTGCTCTTAGGTTTTTGTCAATTTATTTCATTTGCCTCGAATACAGTGATTTCACGAGTAATCAGTTTATTTGTCATGCAATAATTTATCGAGCAGCTAATTGATTTTCATTTTATTGTACCTCGCATTAGTTAAGTTCTGTTGGTTATTGCATCCTTATTTCAGTTTTTACGTGTTGGACCATGATTAAAGATCACCTCATTTAATTCCATGTCGTGGTGTTGTGTTTTCGAAATGGATCAATGATATGAATTCAACTCAGTCTATTTACCTATCACCGCTACAGTAAAAAAAGTACATTTGCAATTGCGTAAAGAAGCCTGAAAATTCAGGACTTCAACGGGGTTTGAACCCGTGACCTCGCGATACCGGTGCGACGCTCTAACCAACTGAGCTATGAAGCCACTGACGTTGGGAGCTGGGAACATTGGAACCCACAAATGACCAGTTCCCAACGTCAGTGGCTTCATAGATCAGTTGGTTAGAGCGTCGTGCCGGTATCGCGAGGTCACAGGTTCAAACCCCGTTGAAGTCCTGTATTTTTCAGGCTTCTTTACACAATTGCAAAAATTGCATTCATAACTGCGAGGATCATAGCTTCACTTGATTTCATATCCGCAGTTCATATGATCCATACTTTTTAATCACAGACATCTTCTCTTTAGAATACAATTCCTGGTAAAGACAATTTCTTAAGATTCTGAGACAACAATACCGCCGATACACAAGATGCAACTCCACCGAAAAAACAAGATGTCATTCCGAAAACGTCTCACGTACCACTCTCCACATGTCTCCCGTCACATGTCAATCAAACTAAATCGCTCATGTACACTAGTTTCCGGTTTTCAACATGATCCATTTCATATATCATGATTTCATTGTTAAGGTGGTTGTTGTTAGGAAACTGGTTTTTGCATTGAACTTATAATATTTTGCGTGATTTTTGGGTCCATTCACGAGGCATTAATTTGATGGAACAGATGCAGATGGAGGTTGCAGGGCGCGAACCTGACGGTAGTGATTTCACATTTAATCTTTTGAAAGAGTCGAAATTAATTTCGATGAATTCCGGGTACAAATGTGTGATGGTAAGAAATATTGTGTAGTCTTATTCATAAGTTAACGTGAAATCACGGTTTGGGAACTTCTCAGTAAAATTTGCAACATGGATCTAGAAGCAGAGACGTTCACCCCTGACAGTGAACCATAGAGTTCAAGTACAGCCATTATTTTCAGTGTCCATGCAGTCAGAGCTGATCGATACAATCCATAAGTTCATCATTCATTGTACACTTCCCTTTTATCGACAATCACTAAGTTGTCATCAAATTCTAAAATCAAAATTGCCAGGTCTTCTGAATTTTTATCTACAGGAGGTTGAAGATGACTAGAAATAAATCTTTTTCCAAGTTTCTCGTTCCGTGATGTCTTTTGTTTCGAAATACAGCCTTTTGAATTTCCAAATTGTCACCTTGCCTGACACCTTGATACAAAGCTATTTGGTTGGAAACAAAATGCCTATCCCTATGAATCTCAGAAGTTTGAGGCTTTCAGGTACATTAGGAGATGTATTCATACAAATGTCTTTTATATATCATGAGCGAAAAGTAAGCTCTTACATTGCAAAATGAACTTCAGACGTTTTCGCCGATTACCGGTCACCACCGTCTCCCTACAAAACTCTATTAATTAAGTTGCGTGAAATGCTTCGACAAATAACTCAGAAACGATGTACTGCACAGACCTGAGAACTGAGGAGGTGGTTTATAAATATTATTTGTTTCCTACAATATTCCAAGTTCTTGGCCTTTTGCATTAAACAATTTCGAATATATATTTTTGTTGCGTGACAGTGACAGTGAAACGTTCTATTGTTAAACGTTTCAGTGTGCATGGAGGGTCTTAATTGCATTGATTTGTTTTTCTATTGGATAGGCCCAGTTAATGTTGAAGTTATAGAAAGCGCTTATGTTGTTTATCATAAGTGGAACCTTAAGTTACTGTTTTATATCATCTTGCATCAGTCAAGAATTAGAAAGGAAGGCAGGGTCAATTATTATTGGAAACAATTGGTCATTGACTTGTAATGATCAAGAAGTTACAGTCGACCTTGAAGAATTGTTAGAATTTATATAAGGAACAAAAACAAGGTTTAATTTTGTTGTTTCAGTAAAGTATTTACAGAATTTATCAGCAATTTCCTCGGGATCTGTTACTGTTTTACCCTCAGATTCAAATGATGAGGGGAAGGGTGCTCGACTTTTACGTTTATTTATAACCTCATTAAGCAATTTCCAAGTTGTTCTTAAGTCGTTTTTGGCGCTCTCAAACTTAGTATCATAGTATTTACGTTTTGCGAGACGAATTAAATGGTTCAGTTTGTTTTTGTAGGTTTTATAGATTCGCTCATTGGATAAAGAGGGTGATCTAATAAATTTCTGTGAGGGTGTTTTTGCAGCAGTGGATACGAACACTTGACAAATTATTTGTTCCTGGTGGAAGAAATTAATCTTGAAAGCACACAGAATGCAGATGTGATCTGTAGACATTGAAGTTGATTATGAAAACTTAATTCACTGTCTTGCAAATACTGTACTTAAATGCAAGGAAACCAGTTTGGGTCAGTTTGAAACTTTATTTTGAATCTTAAGGCTGGTTCTTATTTCACATAGTGTCATGAGAATTGTTGGTGTGAACTGGGAAAACACAAGAATGACAAGAACACGAAAATTGAATATGTTCAATATTCTTCAGCTTTTGCTCTCTGAGGTCATACTTACAATTCTTATCCTTGTAGTGCTTCCAGGCTTATAGTTGCTTCTGTCGGGTGTAGCCCTAAGTTTAATTCTATTACTACTTTTCACTTCTGCTCACTTTGAATGAGAGATATTATAATAATTTATTATTTATTTGTGTACAGTGGTGGCCATACAGCAAACCTGTGTACATTACCATAACATTCCAAACTCTACTTACAGTGTACAAAGAAAACACCAATTATTATAACCAATGCTACAAATTCTCAGTCCAGAATTATGAAGACGCAGACCAATGTTATGCACAGAGCATCACCAAATCCAACAAAAAAAGCATGCAACACCCTTCACATTAATTCATACATTCGATTTTTAAATTTTGCTTTTTGTGCAATTCTTAATTGGCAACAGTTGAACTGCTGCACTTCATTTGGAATTAGGAGTTCATACTACCCCACAGTAAAGGTGTGTTGTTTTTGTGTTTGTGTATAAGCTTAATTAATTCTAATTCGGTTTATACACAAAACAAAGCAAATAAATGAAAATAAATAAAATAAATGGTGGTCGATCTTCATTCGGTATTCCAAAGAAATCTCACCTTAATATCCTGACTTTTTTTTGATAGTCTTTAGTAAAAGTAAACTCTGATTGCCGCTGTGCTGAGTGTTTCCGTTCGCAAATTTACTTGTATCAATTAATAGATAACCTTTATTTCTCTTTAGTACAACAAGTAGCAGCAACACTTGACTTGTTGTGTTAATTGTTAACTTTACAGTGTCCCCAATTAGTGCTCCAGCACTAAATCTACTAGACACTTAAATAAAGTTCCTTTCCTTTCCTTTTCCTTTCCTTTTACTTAAAGTTACAGGGTTACCTGTCTGGTAAACTTTCGCCACTTTCCAAATTTTACCCGTGATTTCTTCGCTCTGACTAAGCATGGGGGTTTGCTATAACTGGACAATTTAACTGTTTGTGCATCCCACGGAAACGCTCTTAGGCGTCTTGTTTTATCAAAATCCAGTTTTATCTGATTTGTCGCTCACAGAAAAAAAGTCGGTCATGTGCGTTTGGTAGTGGGCACGGAGAAGCTCCTGGTCGCGGAACGTCTGGTCGCAAAACCAACAAGTGTGATATCTTTTGTGCAGACGCAAAGCCCCCAAATGGTGAAAACGCTGGAAACAATGTGGACACTTGTGCGGTTTGTTTCCGGTGTGGTGTCTTTCGTGCAAAGGTACACTCCTTAAATGCCTAAAACGCTTGTAACATAGCGAGCATTCATAAGGTTGTTCGTAGATGTGGCGTATTTGGTGACTCTCTTTATCTGCCCATTTGCTAAAATTGCGGCTGCAATATAGGCAACGAAAGGGTATTTGTTCGCCGGCGTGGACGGTTCGTTGGTGGTCCCTTAAACTACTTCCATATGCATAACGCTTGCCGCAAATTCCCACGGCCGCCAGCTTGCATTCGTAAGGACCCTCTCCAAAGTGGACGTCTCGTTCGTGTTGAAACAACTGCCCTGGTAAATCAAAATATTGGCCGCACTCTTGGCATTCGTGGGAAAATCGTAAGTCATGCTTCATATCTTCTTCACGTTTATAATTGCTGCCACATAATCGGCATGCAAAAGGCCTCAATACGTGGTTTTTTACGTGTTGGTTGAAATCACATGCGCGTGTAAAACATTGGCCACATTTTTGGCATTCGAAGTGGTGTCGGTTTGAAGACGACGGTTGTCGAAACCACTTGCCACAACGTTGGCATTGGTAAGGCTGCATCACACTGGTGTTGTTATGTTTGGCGCGCCCTCAAACTTTTTAGTGCGTTTAACACTACCCTGTGTGCCAGAGGAATGTTTTTTTCAAGGTCGAAGAGAACGCTCAGCGATTCAAATTAACGGTCGAGAGCGAAAAAAAAAATGCCTCTGCATTTCCGTGTTATCAAATTGGGACAGCATTTGTCCTAGTTTGCTGATTGGACATTACGTTCGAGGGAGTTTCTGATTGGACAAATAGAAAAACCGGTTCTCAACGGCTGTTGCGACAAGCAGCGTAACTGTTTCGATGGTCCGTGTGCTGCTTCAGTGCCTTCACGCACTATAACGGCTTTGACAACGTAAAAAGATCCATTTTAATTAACTGCAGTTAAATTATTTTGTTTAGCGATCCACGCATGAGAGCGCTTGTAGATAGTCAAGCTCGTTTGAGAGCGGTTGGGGGAATTAATTGAAAAAGCTAAATTTGCCAACATTTGTTATCTGGGAACGGAGGACTTATGGACAAAAAATGGTAAGGACAGACAAAAGTTTCTTGCATTTCGAAGTCTTCATTCTGCAATATAGGCAGTGATCTTTAGCTCTTTGCTATTACAGTATCCTGTTTTAAACACGTTCAATAATAGAGTTTCGCTCTGAGGGGAAAAAAATTATTCAAATAAATCAAGCTTGCGCACCTAAAATCAATACACCGTCGTTAAAATTACTCCAAAAATATTAAAGCTGTTGCAATGAATAGCCAGCACTGTAATCGTAATTTTCTGGAATGTTTGTAAATGATGCGCTTCACTGCATCCCATGGGAAGCAGTCTCAGCTTGGCGGCCAAAACTGGTTTGACGAGAAATCTGTCTCTTCGCTTGGAAATGAGGTTCTGGGATCGTGCGACCAGAGCCTTTTTTTTTTTTTTTTTCGTCCTTTGCCGTTGATTTGGAATCGCTGAGCGTTCTCTCCGACCTTGAAAAAACAATTCCTCTGGCACTCAGGGTAGTTTAACACGCGTGCCACCACAAAATTTATATATAGGCGCTCCCATGAGAGTACACTGGATTGCCTGTGGTACGTATTACTCAAAAACAGAAGGGCCGGATTAGATCACTATTTTAAAAATTAACTTCACTTTTGGCAGTTTTAGATCCATTTCTAGCCATTTCAGAAGACTTTAATTTCAAATTTTCCCGGGGCAGCATGCCCCCGGCCCCCTCTAGTTGGCTCACGCTAACGCGTTCGCATTAGCCCCCCCCTCCCCCCCCCCCCCCCCTACTTGAAAATCCGCTCCGCGGGCCCTGGGAATTGGGTGGTATTAAACTGCAGAGAAAAATTGATTGAAAAGAACAACATATTTGCTATTAGAGGCAAAAAACCCTTTCCTATTTCAATTGCGTGCGTGCAAACAAGGGACACAATCCGTGTCACAACGCATATACAATTAAATAAATTTCTGACAGTTCACATCAAACCCTTTTCGAAAGAACCTTGACCGTAAATAATGAAGCACAAAAGAGACAACAAGCTTTCATTCAAATAATTCTTCACTGCCACATTTCAATTTTTTTTTACCCTTCCAGAGTTGGGTACAAAATAAATGTAAATTGCCAGACAACTAAGATGCGACTTGAGTAAACACAGTGATGCATTCAAGGCGTTCGATTCCTTCAATGTCTGTTAAATCCATAAAAAAACATTCCCATTTGATTTCAGTGTTTTATATAATACCAGGATAGTAAAATATTAGAAACAAAGCTCACTTGATAACGGCGAAAAATGAAATTTGTTCCCGAAGACCATTACTCGTCGCTTTAAAGATTCCAGATATTTATTTTTCACCGCCTGTCTTGTTCATCCAATTGACGTTCCATTCTTGACCTCCGTGAGGGTATATTTTGTTTAAAGATCCACTAAAACGCCATTCGCGTTACAATGACTTTCGACGCCATTGCAGGTTAACTAAATGTTCTCCTGTGTGCACCAGAGAAATCTACGCATTACCCCAGCCCCCTCAAACCTTACAAAATACGCACAGAAGACTCTATGCACAAAGACACCATTTAGCAGGGGAGTGACAGGCA
This sequence comes from Montipora capitata, assembly GCA_949126865.1. Lineage (NCBI taxonomy): Eukaryota > Metazoa > Cnidaria > Anthozoa > Scleractinia > Acroporidae > Montipora > Montipora capitata. The sequence continues at coordinate 1,285,428 of OX421457.1, read as the reverse complement.
AGACTTTTCATGACACGCAAAAAAATAAAAATGAAAATACCGAGAAATATTACGCATTTTCCGACTGGGATTGTCGTACTGGCAACCCAGTAATAAAACGGTTAAGTTGCTAAGCAACGCGACAGGTTTCGGAAAGTACTTTTAATTACCAAATATATAATTGCGCAGGCCATGTGGAGTCGTGTTTTGAAATTTAATGTATTGGCAAAAACGAAGTGCAGTATCATCGATTTCTTTATTAATTAACTAGCTATTTATTGCAAATAAAGGCGACCTGCTTTGTCGGTAGTAAAAAAGGCCACGTTCGAGTGTGGATACGCATTAAGAGGTTTGGGCCGAGTGGCGCGTCCATTGGTTTTTACTACCTTGAGAAATACACAGGTGAACCAAGGGTATGGTGTTTTACTCCCCCGTGCTAAAGTAATCCTTTAAGAGATAGATTTGGTAAAATAAATATTACATTTTTATAATTTTATTGAATGGAGTAAAAATGCAAAAAACTGCCTAATGATGGACTTGTTTAAAAAATTAAACCAGATGAAAAAGAAGAAGATGTAGCAGCCTCATTTAAGGCCGGGACACACTAGGCGACAAGTCGCAGCGACATGTCTCTGCGACAAGTTGCTCCATGTGTACTACTTGCAAAACAAGTCGCTGCGACACGACGCCTGTTCGGAGCACACGCAGTGATCTCGTATCAGGGGGAATGTGAACTAGTTTTCTAATTCAATATGGCTGACCATATGACGCTCTCTCATTGGTTCATTTATATTTTGTCGCAGCGACTTGTTGCGGGAAGTGTGCACACGATGCGACAACGCTGCTTTCGCTAATTTTGTCGCTGCGACTAGTCGCACGAATTCAAACTGGTTTGAATTCGTGCGACTGATCGCGGCGACAAAATTTCTGCCGCAGCGACAATGATTTTCATGAAATTAACCGTGTCACACAAGGCGATTTGTTGCAGCGACTTGTCCCCGCGACATGTCGCAGCGACTTATCGCCTAGTGTGTCCCGGCCTTTATGCATGTTGCATTGCAATCTCGACAATTATAACTAAATGAGTAATATGTTTTCACTTGATTACAAATGTTACAATACATTTCACGCGTACAAAAGAAATATTTTTTTTTCTGCTGTAATAAAAAACCAATGTTTTGGGGCCACTGATAAAAATAGTTTGGCCGGAGGGACGACCATCACTTCTTTGTCGCGGGTCTTACTGCACCTTTCAATAACATGCGGACTCTTAAATTCCAAGGTCAACCGACAAATGCGTTTTCGCTACTGTCAATCAAATGTTCGACGGCTCCTCTAAGCTTCCGACTATTGTCGAGCGCTCAGTAATAAAATCAAATCGTTGAGCACAGTTCAGACAATATAGTCGGAAGCTGGGAGGAGCCGCCGAACAGTGGGGGTTATTGCGCGGTGGCGGCGCTGTTGATCGGTCACGATTGGCTCAACGGGATGACAACACGCATGTCTTCTAAATTTGGTAGCCGCAAGAAAATCAAGGATTTTCGAAGCCGGCAAGCAGAGATCAAAAATTTTGGCGCCAGGACCGCCCAAGACCCCATCACGCTTAGAGAACTCAAAAAGATCTTCGACCACAAAGATCTTTTTGCCGATTACGGTTTGATCGTCATGGAACAAGAAAAACATAATTCCGTGATTCTCGAGATCAACCCACGGGCGGAGGGCAGTAAGAGGATCTTTTTGCTACTCGTACGAGGACATAACACGTACATTAGTAGTCCGGGTGGTTTTTGGTGCACTTCTTGTAAAACGATGGTGGCGTCGAAGCAGCAGCACGTGTGCAATTAATTAAGGGTCTAGGCTTTCTGTTGGTTTACATTGTGCTGAAGGGGCGCGATATTTTTCAATATTTGGGAGTGTAAGTCGGACCAGGCGTCTCCCAAACGTCAAAATGTTTTAAAATCAAGTGGTGACACGGCGGAAACTAAAACCTTTTTCAAAAGTTTACTCGCGGTTAAAATGACTTGGGGCATGGTAGATCAACGGCATGCCTTTAAACCAAAAGTAACGTCATTATCACACGTTGAGTTTTGGCCAGAAACCCCATGACACTCGTCACGCCCTTGGCGGTTAGCCTCAAGTTAACCCGTTACTCAAGTTTGAAAGCTGCATAGTGAAATTTTAGGGTAAGGGTGGAGATTCCAAGTATAAACATATTTAATTCACCTTTTTTAGTTATGTGTTTAGCTATCGAGCCTTTAAATGAAAGTGAGGCTGGCGTTAACTTCTCAGCTTTTTTGTGTAAATAGGGACTCGTTAGCATTTCAACAAAAAATTACATTAAAAAAAGCAATAAGGTTTGTATCAAAGCAAAGTCAACTTTAGCATCGCTATTATTCAAAAGCCTGGTAACTGAGCACAAAACTGTAAAATGGTCTATTAAAATAAACAAAAGACATCAAACAACAGCTAATGTAGTATTACCAAACATTTTATTGTATTTCCACAAAGAGTTTAACTTGTAGTCGTTTAAAAATCAAAAGAGATCATGAAACTCGCGTCCTTGTATTTATTAAATTAGGTTTTTTAGTGATTAAGTTCTTGTGTATCGACTAGGCGTTTTAATTCGTCACCAAGTTTTTGCAACGTGTCTTCCATGGACAAGTTCTTTTCACTCGTAGTCAACACGCCAAGTAGGTCATTCAAAGTTTTTTTTTCCCAGCAGGATAGTTTGGATGCGGCCTGTTTAATTAGTTCCATTTTCTTTTGGTGGGACACGGGGTTATGCAATAATTGGAGCATCTCGTTTAGTTTCTCTAAAGATGACATGACTCGGTAGAGTAGTTGAAAAATGTTTAGGCATGGCCAGTACAATTTATGATCACCAGTATAGCAATAAGAAGCGTCAAGAAGAAATTCTACCGTAAAGCTAATTTCATTCAAAGTTTTTTCGTTTTGTTTACAGGTGTTTAAATATTTTAAATTAGAGTCGTAAGTGTCGTGGGTGTTTGCGTGATGGGCATAGCGGTTTACTAAATAAATAATGTCATCTAGTTTTTGCTCACAGGTCGTTCTGTACCAAAGGGCCTGCTATAACGCCTCCCGGTTTTGTTCGACTTGGTGTTGTTGTTGAGAAAATTTTTTTTTTAGTTCTCGGACCTCTCGTTCTCCGTGGGTTCGGTGGTGTTTCCATTGTTGTCGAAAAGAGAGTTTCAGCAAATCAATTCGTTCTATTTGCTGTTGGTGTTGCTTTTACGTCGAGGCCAGACGCTCCACCCATGGGCCCAGATAGGCCAGGTCTCTTTCATGTTACTGTTGCTGGGAGAGGGTCCCAGTCGTTAGGTCTATGGCCAAAACCAGCCAGTAAAAGGTCAGGGTCACTGCCACGCTAACAATGGTCGTGTCGAGTAGGCTCCGCGAGTAGTGACTCTGACGTGGGTCACGGACACGGCGGTCGGTTCTCTGGGGGTGTTCTAAAAAATAAAAATAAATCAAGGTAGGATCCATAAAAATTTATTCTACAAATGACAAACCACATCCACGTCGCCATAATAAAGTCTATATATATATTCGTGTCTAGTTTGTCGGGGGTTTTTCTTCTGGGGGATTGGGTGGTGGGGCCGGTGCACGAATCACGACGAAGCGAAACGAAGGATGTTCGCAGTGTCAAAGGCCCCGTCCTGGTCCCGGTCGCGAAGCAAAAATGCTAACAGTCCAAAGGCGTCCTGGTTCGCTTCGGTGTTCCGCGCAACGCGTTCTGCAGATTTAGGAATCGTCTCGTAGGTCGGGGGGTATTTGCGGCAAACCGCGTTGGGGTGTCGGTGGCCATCGCCGCTGTCCGTTGCGTGAATCGTCCAAGGGCTGCGCTTTTGTTTTTTAAAGACGGATCCCTTTTGTTCGAGATTTAAAGGAATCAAATTTATACGGAGATTGTAAGACGCGAATAAACATTACGAAGAGGGGGGGCTTTTTATTATTAAAGTGACGTAAAAATTCACAAAATGTCATCGTAGTCACACTCTAGTCAAAACACATGAGTGCCGTGAGCGTGAGTAGCGGTGGCAGCGGCGGCGACCAAAACCGGCAGACCGAAAGCTGGGATGCAAATTTTCACGACTCGTCGCGGCACGCCGTGCAACTCTACGGCGACGATAACAACAACGAATTCACCATCACCCTGTTTTCGCACGACCGGCGCGTGGAACGCGTCACCGAGGAGCACAGCGTGCGCAGCCGCTTTCGCACTCGGCTCCCCATTCCCCTCAAACGCCAGGGGCCCTGGCAGGCGACGCTGGCCCGAGCGGTGTTTTGCAACGCGCAATCGACCGAGTACACGGTGAAATTTTACGACGATGACGATGCCGTGGTGCACGAAGAAAAGCTACCTCGCAAACTCTACGACACCCCATTTCAACTCTACGAGTACGTGGCGCTCAAGTTTCGGCGAGAGGACCTGTATTCGACGTTGGAGCGGTCCGACGAGACGATCCGTAGCGGTCTCGTGTTTCGCGTGACGTCGATTATGTTTCAGCTCGGGAGTTTGGAAGCGTGTTCTCTGCCGCCCTGGCCGTCGGCGTCGCAAACGCGTCAAACGCCGTACTTACCCGAGCTGTGGCATCACCTGTTCGATCAGTTCAATCAGCATTTGAGTATCACGGCGGCTTTGCGCATTCGAGATCAGCGAATTCAAGCTGTGGTGGATGACGGTTGGCGGAGGTATGCCGTGTACGAGACCATGGATCAAGAGTCGACGGCCTGGTTGGTGGCGGCCTTTGGAGCGGACGAACGCATGATCGGCGGTCAACCGGTGGGCACGGACCCGACCGTCTGGTTTGCGGACGGTGACCGGTTGTTTATTTTTTAACGATGCCGACAGACGCGTCGAGGGTGTCGAATTGAGTCATCCCTCTGCCGACTTGGACGAATATTTTTGGCTGATGATCAGCAAGAGATTGGCGCGCGTCTTGAACGCGGACGAATTCGCTCGCAGGAACGGGAACGATGTCATAATGTGCGAGGTGCAGTTCGACTCTTCTCTGGTGGTCGTCTTTATCCGAGGCGACGCTCGACGTTTATCGTTTCCCACGCAAAGGGCAAACGACGTGCCCGAGTTGTGCTACACGTCGCACAGCATCTCGACTGGTTATCTCGACGATCCGGTCCTACGTGCCGACCGTCAATCTCGACGTGCCGGGCATTCCGTACTGGGCATGTGCGTAAGGTTTGAAGGCCAACATTTTTCGAAGTGCGCGTGCTCAGAACGTAAAACTCACACTCGTAGTCGTTCTCGTCCTCCGATCTAAGGGTCCCTATTAGCCCGTGAGAGCGGGCGGCTGTACACAGGCTAGGCAACATTTTCGGGACAGTTTACAGCGGAATTCAGCCCAGATCTTTAGATGTTAAGTGATGTTTTTTATTCTGTCTACTCTTCTTCTTCTGGAGCAAGGGTGGCACAGTTGGTTAGTGCGCGGCCTTGGTGCAAGAGAACTCGAGATCGATTCCCGGATCTCACGACCTTGTTTCGACTTCTTTCCTTTCAGTGTAGCCCAAATCAAATGTTGGTTTTATGAGGAGAGGGGAAAACCGGAGTACCCGGAGAAAAACCTCTCGGTGGATACTCTTGGTAACTATGAAAAATTGAGGACATTGATAAACTTTTTGGAAGGCCTTCGCCTTTACTATAATGTATGTTGTTCCCCTTTTTTGTAGTATAGTATCTTGACAGTCTCAGTAAACCTGCTGAAAAACCTGAGCAGTTGAACAAGAAATGATGAACTAGAATATCACACAATGAACACGAAAGTTATGAGACTTTAAAAATAATACATTTTACACAATTGTACATCAAAGGTACCAAAATGTACATGTTAGATGCAGTCAGTATATGTCTATCAGCCAATGGATAAAACCGACAGCAATGATTCATTAAATTGTAGACTTAAAAACCACTGTATTCAGCTTTTAAGACCCTCTACTCAGTGGGTTTACTGGCTTTTAGGACGTAATAGTTTCATGATTATTAGTAAAATCTACTTGCAGCTAACCTGCGAGCAGTCTCTTTTCGCTCTTCCTAGATAAGTCGGGAAAGTAGACTCTGCTCGCCGCCTCCACATTGTTTGATTTGCCGCTCATCCAAAGAATTGGATGAGTCAGTCCAATTTCGACTTGTCAAACCTGTTTTAATTTTTGCGCATGATCAATCGCCACGCGTCATCAATATTTTGAAATTTACAACAGCGTGGCAATTTTAACTGTTAGAATTCCCATGAGTTTTTCCTATATGTGTCGGTTACAGAAACTAGTCTGACCGAAACCTATAAAATTTTCAGTAAAAAATGAAATGGCATTTTAAGATATATGGACTATCTTGAGCTTCCAATGAAATGATTCCTTGTTTGTCGTGTGTTTGCCAGAGTTGTTGGAAAATATCCCGACTGTTTGTTTTCGTTTTGTAGCTGACACCGAATACATTTCAATTTTTAACGCATGCTCAATACAAAACGTGGAGGCAGCGAGCAGAGTCTACTTTCCTCTTCCCGACTTATCTAGGAAGATCGAAAGAGACTCTGCTCGCGGGGTAACTTGTACCCTAATGGATTCCCAACAATAATGGTGGTAGGTATACGGAGTTCTTGATGATGGCTATAAGTATAAATAATAGCTTAACTTAAGAGCACCAAATTTCTCTATCTACTTTTTAGTGCAAACCATCATTGAGCCTTCATGAGACACCCGTAGCGGCGGCCTACAGCACTTAGTCTCTTTGCCTTCTGCTGCTCAGTTGCTTCGTGGCGTGGACTCATGTAGCCGTTAGACCAAGAGCTATGGAAGGGGGTGCGGGGGGGGGGGGGGGGGGGGGGCGCTCTCTGCTTTTGGTGTTGCTGTCTGCAAAAAGTGCCAGACAATATAAAAGTGCTTTACTTTTGACATCCAAGTCCAGACCTCTGAGCGTAGACATGAGAATGAAAGGATGTGATCGTAGGGCTTCAAAAGGAAAAGGCGTTTCCCATAAAATAATATCTTGAACAAGGCCGATACAATAATATCTTGAACAAGAGGCGATACAAAGTAGATTTGATTATTTAGTTGTGTACTATGTTTCAACTGGCCAAACCATGCTGCCTTCAGGTACAATGAGTGTTTGCATTGGATTGCTTCTATGTACATATCTATATAATGGTAAATGGATGATGACGTAAAACTGAAAAACAACAGAGATAAAACTGGTAGTTACAACCAATAAGTTGGAATTTAAATGCCAGAGGAGTTAAGGAAAATATAACAGAAGAGACTGTAAATAATAAACTGAAAATCAAATATGTTGGGGGGATCAATATCAATATCAATATCAATATCGGGGGGACCAATTTTTTTGAATGAATTAAAAAAGCTTCCATGGCTTTACGGATTGAGTCTCTGTCAGAAAAGATTTTTGCGATAGGAATTAATTGCATGACGTTAGAAATGTTGAGAGGAGAGGAGAGAAAAAATGTTCTGCTACTGTAGTGGATTTGGATCCTTGGTCTTTGGGTTATGCCATCCCCCCCTTTTTTTTTTTCGTTTAGCGTCGAATGCGTTTCCTGATATTGGGTCGATCGGTCGGATTGCAAAAAAAAAACCTTAAAAAAAATCACAAGAAATGTCTTGGAATAGGAGGCGTGGTACCCCAGCATCATTGCCGTGGAGCCTGGAAACAACAAGACGTAAACCCAAATCGATATGCGGAAACGTTGGTTGATATTATTGTAGGATTAAAACGTGGTTTTGTCCATGCTGTAACCATGCTCATTTTTCAGATTAAAATAATTATTTAAAGTGAAAAGTGGTTTAACTACGTCGTTACTTTTTTTTTTTGAAAATGCCAAAAATTTGGGTCGGTCAGACTACGCTAAACGGAAATAATCAAGACGATGGCCTTATCTAAAGCAGGGTGGTGTTCATTAAGACGGCCC
>OX421457.1:1255000-1272500 GCA_949126865.1 Montipora capitata | reverse complement strand
ATATCAACAGCCTACCACATGGCAAAAGTTTTCTAATTTAGTTAGAACCTGTCTCAAGAAGTTGCAGAAATGTACATTAATAATTATTTTTGTCCCAAAAAAAATATGTGATGTTATTAACACAATTAATGACAAGTAATTTGTTCACTGGAGAGCTAAAGTTTGCAACAGGCTACTGTAAAAACAAAGGAAGAATCATGACAGCTTTTTTTTTTACCACTAAGGAATTATTGTAAAGATGCATTATTTGCTTTGCCCTTCTTTCTGGAACACTTTCACAACATGTGTAAATATGTACATGTCATAACAAAAGTAGATTTTATTACCTAGTTTAGCACTTAGCCTTTGTCAATTTGACTGTCAGAAGTTATTCATGCTCAGGCTCATCAATCAGCAGCCCATTTAATTTATTTACCCAAGTCACCCATTCATGCAAAATAACACCCCAAAGAGTAATGTGTGTATGTCTAATCTATCTTCAAAGAGGACTTGTTTTTGCCATAGTTTGTAGATAAAATTACAAAGGAGGCACTTTCTCCTCAGTTATTTTAAGATCCGAAGTATATGTCCATGACCTCCCAAATGGAACTAACTAACTAGAGTGTACCTTGAAATGATACACCCTCATTCTCTAACTGAGTGTTAGCAATCGTGATGCAACAGGTTCACACAAGGATAGGAAAACGTCTGACCAGGTGGGAATTGACTCAGGTGACTGGTCAGGGGTCAAGCTTTGACTTAACTTAACCCATTGACTCCCAGGGGTTCCCCATTGATGAGTAAAATACTAAGTATGGCTGGTTCAGGCCGGCTTGGGAGTTAAGGGTTAATGTGGACATTTTCAGCTAGTGATTAAAAAGCGTTCTTTTTTAACACCTGCAGTAAGTCTTGTCAACTTTAAGAATGTTATGGTTTGGGGGCTATATCCTCATCAGAAACTATTCTCCAAGGAGAGTAAAGCTCACTTAATGTAAGTGTACTCAACCTCATTCCAAGGGTTTCTCTTCTTCCCTCCCCATGGAGAGGGTGAGGGAATGGGAAGGAGAAGAAGAGAGACCCTGGAAACAAGGTAGGTAGAGATCAAGGCAAAATTATTTCATAATTTCACATCCTATCTCTTTTGTCATTGCACAGAATCTTGAGAGAGAAAAAGGGTCAATTTATCTGATAAATACCTCCCTTTTGGGTTTATCAAACACCTTAACCCTTTGACACCCAAACCGGCCAGACTTCTTTTACTCGTCAATGGGGAACCCCCGGGAGTCAATGGGTTAACTCACTGACCCCTGGGAAAGAGATTTTACTCTGTATAACACCAGATAATTTCACTCTTTAACTGGGGGCATCCAAGGGCACCTGAGGGTTAATGGCAATGGAACAGTCTTGGAAGAAACAACACATTAATTTTATCTAAAACAACTTTAATTGTTCAATGAAGAACTTAATCCTCTTCCAATAAGTGGTTTTTCTACAACTGGGCTAAAGTATTGCCTTGTGTTGTCATCTCAAGTATTATTCGATCAATTCCCAAGCCCAGGAAACAAAGAGCAAAGTCCAGTTTTTGCTCCCAAGACACTGCAAACAACCTTAAAGTTGCCTTGGCATAATTTCTGTTTGATCAACAACCACCAATCAAACTATACTTGGGAATAAAAGGAAATGCTGCTGTCGAAATTATTTTAAAATAATTGTTTAATCAAAATTTTCACTTTTTTCACTAATACAAGGTTGTGTAACTTCTTGCAGACAAACAAGTTGTCTGGAACTTCACTAATTAACTTACAAGTAGCTATTAAAACATACTTTGTCTAAATAGTTGTTAAACTATGTTGCAATTCGTCGGCAAAATTTCCTTTTAAACTTCATACAATGCTGCACTCTGAAAGAAATTCCTGGGTCTTCATACACCACTGCGGTGAGGTAAAATGCACAGTTACAAAACGTTAATGTCAAGTCACAAAATGTCAAGTCATTTCTTGCTATTGGTACCATCCAATCATTTTTTGGGTGCAAGAATACCCAGGCATAGTGAATGTGGATTCCAACGTCAGTCTACTGTTTAAAAAGTAGTAGAGTTGTTTCAATTTAGTTTGTCAATATGGCTTAGTCACAACTATGTTGAAGACAGAATTTTAGTCCAAGGTACAACTGCCACCAATGACCACATTTTCCAGTGAAAAGGTTTTTGTTTCAAGAAGGCAAAGGCTGGAACCCAGAATGGTCAACACAGACCTTGTTGCTAAGCCAATTCCATTGTGGCCATTCATTGCAAAGAGGCTTGGAGGCATAGGTAGTGGATTTAATCAGTTTTGTCACTCCTTTAATGCCATCGTCCTTGTCTGGAAATTATGCTTTCTATCCCAACTGGTAATGCAGGAACAGACATTGTCAAAAACTCCAGTAGCCTAGGGAGTCTTCATTCATATCACCACAGATAGTTCCAACACAATACTAATAGTAGTAAAGCATCAATGACGAAATGTTTAATTTTAAGTACGAAAAGCTTATCACCAGGAGGAACATGATGATCTGTTCTCTGTAACTTCTGAATTTGATTAAATGAACCACACTCTTGCAAGTTTTCAAGCTCCTACTGAACATTTGTTATGTTCATTCTCCACCAGTTGTCTGTGTTATACCAACAACAAGCTGTAAGGGGGCCACTTGCATGTTCCAAACTCCAAATTTTATAGCTTGTCATAGAAGCCCTACATTTAGCAGTCATGTGATACATTCAAAACAACGGGCCACAAACAAAGTGCCATAAAAGAAAAGATTGCCATCGTCAGACAGACTTGCTGCTATCAAATCTCTTCCAAGATCTGAAGCCAGTCTAGGCTGGTTCTGGCAACCTGCACTTGTTCACTGCACACATTTTCGAAAGTCTTCATTCGAAAGGGCCAAACGGTCCATGTTGAATAGAGTGTTTTCGTCCTTTTTTTCTCTCTCTCTTGTCACCTGAAATATGCTGCAATACCTTAGAAATAGCTTTTCAGTGTTTGGGAAAACCATGCTTCTATGTGGCATACAACTTTGAAATACAACAGCCTCTTTTTCACGGCCAGCAAAACGTTATCATCTCTTTAAAATGAAAAGTTGTCAAAAAAAACAACCATAGCTTCATGGCCAACTCCAGGATGCTAGATAAGTACAGTTTGTTCCACTGTGTTACATAACAGCAATTAGAGATATGCCCACATAATACCCTTAATGGTTTAACAACTACAAAGCACTTATCCTGTGAAATGGGAATGCCGAAGTTTTTTGGACCACCTGCCCACACATTGATAATTATCTCCACAATAAAAGAGGCATAGTTCTCAGCAACAGAGACAACTGTATGGTCCAAATAACTCTAATAAACTTGTGCAATCCGATGCAAACAGCTAACTTGAACAAAAATGTATCCAACTACAACTGGAACACAAATCCAAACAAGGAGCCAATTGTTGTAGAAAATTAAGATAAAAGACATCGCGAAAATCACCATTCTTCTTCTTCACCACCACCAGGGGACCAGGCTGAAGTGCCGTTGACTTGTGAGTTGGTGCTATCGCTGTTCCATTCTGTCCCCCATCCTGAATCACCCCCACCACCACTGTTTCCCCCACGGCCCCCTCTGCTGTCACCATACTGTAAAATATCAAAAAATTAAATTATTTAGCATTGAAGGTTTTAAGTGGCTTCCTACAGTTTTCTGAACAAAAAGATCAAGACTTTGAAATCTGTGAAATTAAAGCAACAGGGCGTCTCTTCTGAAGTGTTAGTCACTGCAACTGATGTAAAAATAATGTAATTTTACTTAACAAATAAATGCAAATCAGGAATGGACTGGAAACTAGACATTTCATAGGCCTTTTTCTTTAAAACTAACTGTACGACCCCACCTTAAAATTTCAGGATTTCCTTAGTGAGAAAAAAAAATAATGATAATAATAATCATCTGTAGAAATAATTAGTTAAAAATCAGACAGGTTTTTCGCATATGGCAAAAACATCTATTTTGCTAACAACTGAAAAACTGACAGATCTCTTGTAAAAATGTTGACAGTTTGAGCTTCATATTGTTTGCTAACTCCCAAAATGTTAACGCTGGTCGTAGAAGCTACGTTTTGAGAAAAAGGCCTTTTAATGTCTAGTTTCCAGTCCCCCCTCTAGGAGCTCGGTCACTGTATTTATCATTTTCCCAATTTGCATTTATTCGTTAGGTAAAATTACATGTGACATCAATTGAACTGACTAACACTTCAGAAAAGACATCCTGTTGCTTTGATTTCACAGATTTCAAAATCTTGATCTTTTCTCTGAAAAACTGTGAAGCAGAAAGAAGGAGCATTTTGTGTGGAGCATTTAGCAGTTTTCCCCTCCCCCTTCTTTCCACTGTTTTATCAGGGTGATGGGTGCCTATCCCCTCGGCTGCATGGGGGCTCATGGCTGGGTTGTCAGATTTTTCCAGCCATAGTTGCAGTCTCCATCTTGGAGCTGGCTTCCAATAGTGAGAACAGTGGAAGCTCCAGGGGGGTGAGGCTAAATTGCGTGGGTGGGTGGGTCGTGGGTTGTGTTTGTTTGAAGATAAAATAAGATATATATTAGCTCCCTCAGTGCTTGGTCCAAATTTGTCTTAGGTCTTGTCTGTTTTGAGAATTTCCAGTCGTTGATTAAAAAATGGGTTAGGGTTAGGGACCCACGACCAACGAGTCACCCATGACCAACCTCCACTAAGTGATGCAGTTGTTAAATCCCTGATTAAATCTTTTAATTAAGACAAGGTCGTTGCAAAGGCTAGCAAATCTCTCATTTTGTTCAATTTTAAACTGCCAAAGAAACTGACATCAAGCTGCAACAACAATAAGGCAATACCTGTCTCCTTGTATCTCTAGAAGCAAATCGTCCACCTGCTGGGCCATAGCTGGTACCTACGGCACTCTCTGCAATTTCATCAAGCCACTCTGGAACTTCTTGAGAAGCCTGTAAAAGATGACAAGACAACTTAACTAAGAATCCTCTTCTTTCAAAACTGTGTGCCTCTGTCTTCCACTTAATCATCACAAGAAAAAGACAGTATCAGAGTCTGCACTACAAAACCATGCAACCACTTTATCATTACTTTTATTTACCATAATGAGGTGTTCTTACATAATTTATGTAGGCATGCATGTTGGGGGTTTACTCGCATTTTTAACCAGTCAAAAACGATGTCCCCTCCATAACCCCTGGGTCTTGACCTACTTGCCAATTGTGGGCATCCTACAATCTTGGACAAAAATGTTGAGAAAATTCTGGTTTTGGACTAACTGCAATGACAACTAAGAAAAACGCGCTCTCGTTTTTCTTCAGAAATCACGAATAGTTATGATTACCTGCAAACGGATTGCATTATTCACTCTGTCTAACACCAGACAATTTTACTTGTCAATGGGGGTCTCTTCAGGGATGAAAGGGTTAGGGTTAATTTTGCATTCACACCATGTGCAGAAAGTGCTCTTCACAGGGCTGGCTAGCAAAACGAAAGACAACTTTTAACAAACAAATAAGTTGAACCACAGCACAGTAAGCCCCACACCACTGCTATACTGAAAGGTGTGGTGTCCTTAAAGACACAAGATTTATCCTTCATTTTCCAAGATTAACTTTTTAAGTCCAACCATTTGAAGATGCAACAACAAAGGCAGCACTTTCTCCTCAGTTATTAATAATTTTATGTTTTTGCTTTTTACTAGATTGCTGAAACTTTAACCCTTTCACCCCAAAACTGGCCTAAACCGGCCATACTTAGTATTTTACTGTCTAACCCCAGATGACTTTACTCCTTAATGGGTTAAGTGTTATTTCAAGCAGACAAAAGATTACTTTAAGCTTGGCACCACTGGAGTAAAGTAAACAGACTTTGGATTAAAAGAGATTTCTTAAAACATAAAACTGTAAAAACGAACTGTAAAAACGAACGATAAAATCCCACGTTTCTGAGTAGTCATGACTCCATTATCAAAGAAAATATAAAACAGATCATGCAAATTGCAACATTTAAAGCGATTATGGTGCGAGGAAGTAACATAAGAGGGTGCGAAGATTATAATTTTAAATACTTTCGCACGAATGGAGTCTGATTGCACGTTGGGATTTGGCTTTAACGCTCTTATAAAAAGCATTTCGTACACTAAGCAGTCTAATTTGTCTCTGCATTTCTTACGCACTTCGAAACGCTTTAGCAGGCCCTGGGGCATTGGATTACAACTAAAGCCAATCAGTTCTCAAGCAACAAGCCTTCAAAATTTCAAGAAAAAGAAAAACAGATTAAAACAACTTTTCTTTTTCTCTGGATGGAATTTGGACTAATTCACCAAAATCCAGTACTGTTCCATTTGAGCCAATTAACAAAACTAAGTGAAATTTCCATAATAATAATAATAATAATAATAATAATAATAATAATAATAATAATAATAATAATAATAATAATAATAATAATAATAATAATAATAATTTCTCTCTCAATATTGTATGTACATGTAACCATTAAGAGAACTCAACTTGCTTTTCCTGAACACAGATAACACAAATTTCACACAAAAATACTCATGGCAGTGCTGTACTTACATCAGAAAGGACTTTGACGAGGGACCTGGCAATCTTATCATCCCTCCCACGTGTAAAGAAACTTGTCGCTTTTCCTTGATGTCCAATGCGTCCTGTTCTTCCTATTCTGTGGACAAACTCGTGTATCTCTGATGGAAGATCGAAATTTACAACATGCTTGACATTGTCTATATCCAGGCCACGTGCAGCTACATTTGTGGCAATAAGGACAGGGCAGCGACCCTTTCTAAAATCCTCCAATGCTTCCTCTCTTTGTTGCTGCAGACGATCACTAAAATGTACAACAATTTACATTTTCTTGTTACAGCTCATGACCTCAATTTTTAGTTGACAGTCAGTGGCTTTTTCTGTATTTGTTTGTTAATATTCCTAGGGGAATAACTTAATTAGCCCCAGGACTCCACGCGTTGGCCAGCTTGTCAATTTCAGTGTAATATGATCGTTTTGTTTAGCTCGTTTTTTCGTTCGAGTCGTTCGTTCAACGTGTCTCCTTTTCTTACCTTTTCTGCATGGCTTCTGCCGCCGGTAAACGCAAGGTCAAGGCACCTACCTTACCGACTGGTTTTGTTTACGAACTCCCTTCACTGAGTCAGCCGCCTCACAGCGCTCCAAGTGCAAAAAATTCGCCTCAAGACGACCTCACTCTACCACGTGGCTCGCCGGTCTCCATGCCGGGAAATTCCCAGGATTTGGAGCTACTCAAACTTCAAATAGAGAAACAGCGTCTGGAAATCCAAGTCTTGGAACTGGAAGCTCAAGCCAAGGCCCGATCGCTATCGTCTCCTAGCAGTGTTAAACCGGCAGCGATTCCTTCGCTCGACACCGTTCGTTCCGGACACAATGCCGGTAAGTCCCAAGGTCAACTTGACCACAACACACGTATCACTAATCCGCAAGAATGGCCTCATTTGCATGTCCCATTTGGTCTTGCCAGGAAAAGGTTTAAAGATCTTACAACTTCTGAATTTGTTTACGGTTATTTAGACATTGTTAATTCCGAACCACCTGAGAAACAAGCCGTCATGACGCGACATCTGATGTCCTTAATGCGACTCGCTTCAAAGTATAATTGGCCCGCTGTTCTTTCCTTTCACGCCGCCGTGTTAGATCGTATCGAGGCCGGCCTCGCCAACTGGGGCGATGACTTCAGCGAGATAGAGCGATTCAACATCACAGAATCTCAGCGACTTCCCAACACCACACCTTCAGCAAATAATGCCATAGTCCCAGGTCCCAGCAACCGCTCACGGTTATATTGCCGCGAATGGAATCGCACTGGCACTTGTCACAACACCAGTCACCAGCCGGGTGTGGAACACATCTGCGCTTACTGCAAACTCTCTGATCATACTATTGCATCTTGTCCTACTCGACCACCGCCTTCTTCAAACCATCCCACACCACCCACGTCTGATTGACTAGTCATCTCTCCTAACTCTCCCGAACACTCTCCCTTATCTTCGACCTCACCTTTTGCTCCGTTACCTTCGTCCGAAGTCTCGCCCGTTTCCGTTTTGCCGTCTGGTCAGCCTTCGCTCTCCAGTTCCCGTTCGTATGCCGCCGTTGTTCGCCATATCCTTTGCTCCAAGTCGTCCTACCCCAA
Organism: Montipora capitata; assembly: GCA_949126865.1. NCBI lineage: Eukaryota > Metazoa > Cnidaria > Anthozoa > Scleractinia > Acroporidae > Montipora > Montipora capitata. Next base: position 1,264,300 of record OX421457.1, on the reverse strand, counting down.
CGCCTTCGGAGCTCGTGTTCCCGTTCCTTCGAAATTGAATATTCCTTCGTGGAAATCCGCTCTCGACAAGTACTCCGATTCTGTAGTGGCCCTTTTTCTCGCATTTGGTTGGCCCATCAACTACCGCTCCAGTTCCGTTCCCACACCTTCCAAGTCTAACCACTCCTCCGCAATCCGTTTCCCAGATGCTATTAACTCCTTCATCGCAGCCGAAATTTCTCATGGGGCCACCGCTGGACCATTTCTCCAGAACCCTTTCCCGTCGCCGCTCCAAACCTCACCGCTGCAAACTGTCCCCAAAGATGACTGTAAGCGTCGCGTCGTTTTGGATTTGAGCTTTCCCCCCGGTGCCTCCGTTAATGACGGCATCCCCAAAGACTCTTTTCTGGACGAACCTTTTCATCTTTCTCTTCCTCGCTCCGCCGACTTTGTCGATCTCATCATCGCCAAGGGCCCAGGATGTTTCCTATTTAAGAAGGATTTGAAGCGCGCATATCGTCAAATCCCTGTTGATCCTAGGGATTACAATTTACTCGGTTACCACTGGAATGACCTTCTATACTTTGATCTGGTTCTTCCCTTCGGCCTTCGTTCAGCCACCCTCGCTTGCCAACGTACTACCAACGCAATTGCGCACATTTTCTATTCCGTTTATCATCACCAGTGCGTGAATTACATCGATGACTTCGGTGGCGTAGAGTCCTCGCACGACGACGCTCTTCAAGCCTTCCAGGAACTTGAAACCCTTTTCAACCGCTTGGGTCTGGAATCCTCCCCGGGAAAAGATTGCCCTCCTTCAACTAGAATGGTTTTCCTCGGCCTCATTTACGATACTGTTACTATGACTCTGGAAGTTCCTGAAGACAAGCTGTCACGTGCCTCCGCCCTCATTCGTCTTTGGCTCAGTTCCCCACGCACCACAAAATCTGATTTACAGTCACTCATTGGCAAACTTTCCTATATCTGCGCCTGTATCAGCCCCGGAAAAATTTTCATGCAGCGAATGCTTTCTGACCTCCGTCGCCTACCCCACAAATCTTCCCGGTTCACGCCCAGTTCCGCCCTGCTAGCCGATCTGCGCTGGTGGAACGAGTTTCTAGACGTTTACAATGGAGTCTCTCTTTTACGTTCCTCTCCTTGGATTGACACGACTGTTCGTTTCTGCACCGACGCCTGCATTTCCGGCATTGGCGGTTTTTTCGACGGTCGTTTCTTCCACTCCTCTTATCCACCTTTCATCGACACCGCCTTGCTGTCCATCGCGTCGCTCGAAATGTTAGCTGTCATCGTTAGTCTCAAACTGTGGTCCAAAGAACTGCGTGGCCAGCGTATTTTAGTACGAACTGACAATCAAAACACTGAACTTGCCATCAACACCGGTCGCTCACGTGTCCCTTTTGTTCAATCCTGTTTACGCGAACTTTGGTTTTATGCTTCCCGTTTTGATTTTGAGCTTCGTGCCCTTTATATCCCGGGTCACCAGAATACCATTGCTGATTCTCTCTCTCGCTGGGACAATGATCCACATTATCAACACCTTTTCTACGAGGCAGCTCATCTTCATTACAACACCTTAACGGAATATAGTTGCTCTTTTGATTTGTTTCGTTTTGACTGCCAGTGGTAATCACCTCTTCTTTTTTTTTGCCGCGTTCATCACTCTAGTCAGTTTCTCCGTCAAATCTCACCACACCATCAACAATTATCTCAGCGCCCTGCGGCGTCTTCACGTCTTCTGTCACTTGGATGCTACAGCCTTTGACGACATTCATGTCAAACTGACGCAAAAAGGTCTGGAGAAGTCCATGATTCACATTCCCCACCGCACAGCTCCTCTTACGCCGTCGATTTTGTTTCATTTCCATGCCCACCTTAATCTGCGTGACTCTGCCCATTTAGCCTTGTGGTGCGCCCTTCTGGTTGGTTTCTTCACCTTTCTTCACACAGCCAATCTCGTTCCTCAGGCGTTCGACAGTTTCTCTCCACAACACGTCTTATCTAGAGGCGGCGTCCACTTCAACGATTCCGGCGCCTGTTTTACAGTCACCAGAACCAAAACTCGGCAAGCGGGTGATACAGCCCTTGTCGTTCCAGTTCTCCTCATTCCCGGATCGTCGCTCTGCCCAACCACCGCTCTCAAGTTATTACTGAGGATGGTTCCTGCCCCTGACGCTTGTCCTCTCTTCACTTTCGCTTCTACCTCGAACCAACTCACCTGCATTACGGCGAAGTCCCTCAACGACGGTATCCAGCATTTAGCGTCCCTTATCTCTATGGATCCAAAGGATTTCTCTGGTCATAGTCTTCGTCGATGCGGCGCTACCTTCGCTTTTCAGTGCGGTATCCCAGCAGAGCTTATTAAGCTTCAAGGAGACTAGCGATCTGACGCTTACATGTTGTATTTATCACTGCCTTTAGCCGACCGACTCGTGCTCACGCAGATCATCGCTGAGCACATTCAAACCTTGTAGTCGTAGTTTGGTATTTATAATATTTTATCACTTATCTCCCTTGCCATACCCCTCTCGCACTCTCCTTTTTCTCCTTTGAATCTGTTTGGGCCTCTTTCTCTCTGCTTGGGGTCTCCTCGGGCCCCTTGGGTCTCTCGGTTTTCATTAAAGATGCCCAAACAGATTTTCTGTCTCGTTTGTCTTTGTGTGTTGCGTGAGGGGTGTGACAGGGGATAATTGTTAATATTCCTAGGGGAATAACTTAATTAGCCCCAGGACTCCACGCGTTGGCCAGCTTGTCAATTTCAGTGTAATATGATCGTTTTGTTTAGCTCGTTTTTTCGTTCGAGTCGTTCGTTCACCCTCCCTCCCACCCTTGGGGGTCTCCTCGGGCCCCTTGGGTCTCTCGGTTTTCATTAAAGATGCCCAAACAGATTTTCTGTCTCGTTTGTCTTTGTGTGTTGCGTGAGGGGTGTGACAGGGGATAATTATGCACAAGAGACTTAACACCGAACAACGCAAGTGGAAAAACAAACTCGACAAGGTTTTGTATTGTTCACCTACCCATGAATGCTTGTAGTTGGAAAACCTTCTTGTGATAACAAGCTGGCAAGAAAATCAGCCCCTCGCTTGGATTCCACAAAAACAAGGGTCCTGTCTGATCCTATAAAAAAGAAAGAAATCTTCAGAAAGGTAACAACTTATCATGCCGGCCTTCTTTCAATGTCTGCATAATTATTTTCTCCGTTGACGGGCATCTGGGTATGTCAACAATCCAAGCTCCAGTTTCGGCAATGAAAAGGTCAAAAGGAGTTTCACTGTGTTTCATTCAGTGAATGCGAAAAGAAATTTAAACTATGTTGATTCGTTTCGTTCTGGTACGTTGATCACAGGAATTAAATATTCACTTTATTGTCTGTCTATTGTTTCGTGGAACAATGACCATCACAGCTTAATACGAGTTTGAATAAGGGCAGCGAAAGACAAGATACAAAAACTCTCAACTTGTCGCGCAACATTGTTTCGTTGCAAGTTTTGGTCGATGTTTCGCGTTTTTCACCTTGCGTGATCAACTTGACCTGCACCAAAAACATTTGTTGCGGGTTGAAGAAATGCAGGGCGCTGATTGGCTGATTTGCTAGTACACGAGCACATTTGTTGCGCGACAAGTTGTGAGCTTGATGAAAAATGAGCAACAAAGCCAAAACTTGTTGCTCAGAGTAGATCCGCGCTCTACTTTTCGCAACAACTTTCTTCAACCCACAACAAATGTTTTTGTTGCGCGGCAAGTTGATCATGCAAGATGAAAAAAGGGAGATATCGACCCAAACTTGCAACGAAACAATGTTGCGCGCCAAGTTGAGGGTTTTTGTATCTTGCATTTCGCCGCCTTAACAAAAGGAAAAACGCACATTTAAAAACGTGTGTGCGTTTTGCGTCTGCATAGGACACTTACTTCTGGTCTGCACTGTAAAAAGTCAAGCAATATTATTACTGGTTGATATCGTCCCCACATGGAAATACAAAAAAGCTAAGTAACAACAATTAGACTTTTAGTTGTCTGTTGTTTACCTGAACAACTCAGCAAATCCATCAGTTTTTCTCGTTTATGCTCATCTGATACATCCATGACAGTTTGTTGAATATCAGAAGTCGTCCCTCCAACTCTTCCCACAGTTATAAATATGTAATCATTTAAGAAGTCCCCGGCCAGACGCTGGATCTCTTCTGGGAATGTTGCACTAAACATAAGGGTCTGCCTCTCAGATTTGTCTGGCATTCCCAATGTCTCTACAAGCTGCCTTATCACAGTTTCAAATCCCATATCCAGCATTCTATCTGCTTCGTCCAGTATAAGATACTGAATACTCTTGAGAGAGACCTGAGTAAAAGTTGAAATATACCTTTTGCTGGAAGGAAGAGTCTAGATCATTTGAATTACCAAGTCTTTATATTGGTATTCCAAGATTCAATCCATTCACCAAGATTTTTTTGCTTGGTTGATTTTGGGAAGATGCAGTAAGAAGGCTCATTGGCATTGACTGGTGGTCCTCTTACCTTTGTGGCATTGTCCTTGCGCAATCGTGGATCAGTAGGTAAGGTTATATTTTTTCCAACAGAGTTTTCATGGCAAATGTAATTTGACTTTCATACTCCAATTTTACACTTTTAGCCACAATCCACATCCTCATACTTTCAATAGACGTGCTTTACATAAATGCATCGTCTGCATGGCATCTCGACTCATCTAGTAAATTATGCATATATATCAAGGCTGTCGCCTAACAGGAGCCCGGTAGCCTGGGGCTCCCAAAGAATAGCTCTGGGCGCCTTAATTTTTCACAGCAACACCTTTCACTTCATATGTTGGGCTCCTAAGTTCTCAGCATTTAGCTCTGAGGGCCCCTTTAAAATTTTCTTAGGCAGCAGCCTTGTATAATATGGTGCCTTAGACAGGCAATCTTCACTTGCTATTAGTAACTCCTGGTAGGGCCAGTTTCAATCAAGTGTCGTAAAACCAAAACCAAGTAATTACTTTGGTCAATCAAAAATGACGGAGACAATCCAGTAAACCAATCAAAACCCGAAGTTATTACACATAGACGACACAAAGCGCAGGGAAATGTGCACATGCAAGCCATGATTGGTTTTGGTTTCACTTCTAAATGGTTGAAAAAGTGGCGCAAGAACTTTGAGCCAATAACTGAGTGAAGTAATGCAAAACCAATGCAATTCACTAATTACTTTCGACACGCAATTGAAAACTGCTTTATTAACCCAAATACCATGCACGCCAAGTACCTAATGACCTACCTTTTCTCTCTCAACAAAGTCCTTTAGACGCCCTGGGGTCGCAACAAGCAAGTTACAGCCAAGTTCAAGTTTTCGCAACTGATGAGCCACACTGACACCTCCATACACCACACACGGCTTAACAATAGTTTGATGGGAAAATTTGCGTGCTTCATTGAAAATCTGACAGGAAAGTTCTCGAGTTGGTGAGATGACTAATGCTTGAGGACACTGAGGACCACCCATCATGGAACTGCTCGTTAAACCTTTCTGCAGCATTCCTGTCATCACAGGCAAAAGAAAGGCAGCCTATAGGGAGGAGATTAGAATGATTTATTATTAGTCATCGAATTGATGACAGGTCTTGTCTTCCATAAGCTATCCTCTAAACAATGCTTGAACAATGGAATGCTTCAGTATGTAACACTTAAAATGTGACTATTCGGGAAAACCGGGCTAAATGAAATTTGTGTTAAAATGCATTTCGAATGCATAACAATCCATTCTAACTTTTACCAATGATTTGTAATGCAATTACAACATTTCCCATAGATCATGGGCAATTTTGGTCAATGTTTCACGATGATTTTCCAACATTTTTCAAATGGATTGACAATGTTTCCAAACATTTTTACCAAAAAAGTTAATTATGAAGGCGTTCCACTATCAACTGGTCATTATAAACATAGGCATGTTCGTACCTTGAAAATACACCACATTGCATATATTAGGAACTATCATGTAGATTCTTTCAGCAATGATATCACTGGAAAGCTAAGTCACAGATTTAGCTATCTGATTTAGCATGAGGTATAGTCCCGTCACTTAGGAAGCACTCCATTGAGTATTCATCTATCGGTTTGTTTGAATTTTAGAAAATTATCGAAGGTTATTCTCAATGGCAAATAATAGTTTATAGCAATTGCTGGTGTTTGTTTGTCAGCACTTTTCTCGACTGAACAGAGAATGATAAACAGGCCATCAACTCGCCTAGCATAGAAGCCGGGATAGCTGGAAAGTCATACAGTACCACTCAAAAGTAAGTCTCATCTCGCGAGAGGGTGGTAACTTACTTTTGAGCGGTACTGTATATCAACCAGAGACTTGTATCACATATCTTTTATCTTTTCATTTTTGGGGAACTTTCAAACAAGGTAAACACACACATAGCCCTAACGGAAAAGCATAACCTCATGTCTTCAAATCAAATTCAGTTCACTCCTTCTTCCCTTCAAATGGTATTGAACGTTTTTATTTCTGTTGGCGAACATTACAAATGTTTAAATATGCATTGAGGAATGTTCTTGAATGCTTATCAACGTTTCCAAATGAGTTGCTATGAAAAACAGCTCAATACAATTGCCATTACCCCTGGTCTTCCCCAATAGGGTCACAGTACAAATGGTCTCTTTCTCTCTCCCTCTCTCCACAGAAAGAGTAATGAAAATTATATTCTTCCCAGCATCTGTTCCAACACTGAATGACGCAAGAGATATCTTTTCTTTTGTAAGAGGCAAATGAACACAATTGTTTTAAATTTACCGTTTTTCCTGATCCTGTCTGAGCACATGCCATTACATCTCTCCCTCCAAGAATTGCTGGTATCGCATACTTTTGAACTGGTGTTGGTTTTGTGTAGTTTGACTTTCTGACATTCTCTTGGAATGTTTCATATAACTGTGCTTGGCTGAAGCTTTGTATTGGAACAATTGTTTCTTTTCCTTTCCCAGTTACTTCTACAGGGATTTCGTCATATTTGTCAAAGTTGATACCACGTTCAATGGAACGAAACATTGCTTCCTCGCTTTCATCCGGAGTTGGTGGAACATATGTCACAGGGGCAGGACGATCTACAATGAAAAAACCCAAATTAATATCAACAGTGCAGCTTTGAGATAAGTGAACCAAAATACACACAAAAAATGTGCATATGCAAAATGCCTTAACACATATCAAGGTAAATGTTTGGTAAAAAGTGGAGATGAGAGTTTAGGAAATCAAAATATGTCAATTTCCATTTGCTTGTGTTTATGCAAATATTTGCGATTCGCTGTCTAGCACAGCGATGTATCCAGAGTGCGTCATTGCGTCCTGGGACGCACTCGTTTTCCTTTTGGACGCATAGAATATGGAACAAAGGGTCCAATTGGACGCAGAAAAAAAATCGAATGTTTACGCAAATTACCAACGCCAGGAAAAACATGCGAACGGCGTATTTCACAAGGAAATTGAACATTCCCATTTCTCACAACGGAGAAATGATTGAGTTCCTTAAATTTCAAGGTTAGCTGCTATTTTCGGATTTTCATAGTCCAATAATTTCATTTTGTCAACCATTATGTCCAGCTTCAGAAGTCGAGTTTTGAATTCGCACGTGTTGCGTGACATGATCTGAGCTGTTTTTTACGTGAGGCAATCGGCGACACTTTCGATCTGCCGCCAGTGATAATAAAACATTTCGGTCCAAGTTCAGTTTGTTGCATGCTTTCCAAGTAAATTTCAAGCATTAGTTCGCTTATCGTGAGCGAAATAACAGAGAATCCAAAGGCAAAGTATGTTAAATTTTTGTTTTGTGCGACCCTGTTGATAAAAAAATTAATTCCGGGCGCGCACGTGTCATCGTCGTCTCGGTTCTTGTTTTGCACGTAACTTGTCTGTTTTGCAAATTATGCAACTTTTTTTCGGAGTCAGTGTTATAATTAACGTGTTGAACATGAAACTTGAATGTATTCAATCGCTTGATTATTAACATTGGCCATGGCGAAGTCACGGCCGCACGGGCCGACGATGACCTGTGCATCGATCACTAACATTTGTTTACTCTTTTGTTCCTAAATTACGCCTCAAGTGTAGTTAAAATAAATGGTGCTCTTTTACGGAAAATTGAGATTCAGTTCTGTTTTTTTTTTCTGTGGAGATCTAGATCATTTATCAACTGGAGCCAACAGCTCCTACAGCATACGGATTTCAATGTGATCGATGGAGCTTTGACAGCCCATACATTTTGATCGATGAATCAACAGGCACAACAGTTTCAAAGAAATTGATCATTTTAAGTACATATTCGTTGGGAGGGATAAGACTTTATTTTTGTGCAATTAGAAATCTGAAAGGGTACTGCAACAGCAATTAAGAGGCAATAGATCGCATATTAATTCTTGAATATTAATTAGCTGGACCCCCAAAATTTTGCAGAGGACCCCCAAATTTGAAAACCTGGATACATCGCTGCTAGCACATGGCTCAAGTTACGCAAAGGCCTGAATATTTCACGTAGTTAACGCCGCAAGGTTTTCAACGCCAATTTTCCTTACAAAGTTTCTGGCATGCAGCAAAGTAATAATTTTGGGTGAAATAAGCGAAATGATAAAAATAAACATTGCAAATAGAAAGGAGTCCCGAAGACAATTTACCGCACCCGCTGGACAATTCAAAACACCTGCCAGTATAAATGAATTTTTATCATGAAACAGTGAAGCAGCAGAAAAATATCAGAGATGTATCCAGAGTGCGTCATTGCGTCCTGGGATGCACTCGTTTTCCTTTTGGACGCATAGAATATGTAACAAAGGGTCCAATTGGACGCAGAAAAAAAATCAAATGTTAATGCAAATTACGAACGCCAGGAAAAACATGCGAACGGCGTATTTCACAAGGAAATTGAACATTCCTATGTCTCACAACGGAGAAATGATTGAGTTCCTTAAATTTCAAGGTAAGCTCTTATTTTCGGATTTTTGAAGTTGAATAATTTCATTTTGTCAACCATTATGTCCAGCTTCAGAAGTTCAGTTTTGAATTCGCACGTGTTGCGTGACATGATCTGAGTTGTTTTTAGGTGAGACAATCGGCAACACTTTCGATCTGACGCCAGTGATAATAAAACATTTCAGTCAAAGTTCAGTTTGTTGCATGCTTTCCAAGTGAATTTCAAGCATTAGTTCGCATATCGTGAGCGAAATGACAGAGAATCCAAAGAATGTTAAATTTTTGCTTTGTGCGACCCTGTTGATATTAATTCCAGGCGTACACGTGTCATCGTCTCGGTTCTTGTTTT
>OX421457.1:1242500-1252500 GCA_949126865.1 Montipora capitata | reverse complement strand
TTCCCAGAAAAAATGGGTTCCAGTCTTATCGCGCATGCTTGAGTTTAAATGGAACCAGAAAAAAGAAAACAGTAAACAGTAGAAATGGCAGGTTGAAAGTATTCAAGAAACAAAAATTTTAGCCTTACACACCATAAAAGAAACAAGAGAAACATTGGCTTGCTGTAAGAGTGAGTGAAGATGAAACTTCTGACACTTTCAGTAAGTGTATCGTTAGTGTTTCAGCGTGCATTCCATCGTGCAAGCAACACAATTGACAAATTTTTGTGGAAACAACACCAACGTCCTCTTCTGCTACAATTTTTTGTTTCCGTAATTCTGAATGGCTTTGACAAGACCTTCTTCCACGGCTTTCTCCCCAAAGAGACTGATGTAATGTTTTCCCACAGTACTTTTGCAAACAGAAACAGTAATCAGTTTTCAGCAGTGTGGGACAACTCCCATGCGGTATTAGACATAATTCAAACCCCCGTCATTTTATTATTTTTTGTGATTTATATATTTCTGAGATAGAAAAAAAAACAAACAGCACTGAAACTAGTTTTAGATTTTGATTCTCCCTCCAAACTCTGGGGTTTCCGAATTACTTATCAACTTCCTGTCAGACTGACATTGTTATGCAAGCGCCCAATCAAAAAGAGTCTCTCTGGGTGCTCACCCGCTGCCCAAAAAGCCCGAGGACTCTGGGTACAAGATTGGCAGTCTAGCTATTGGATCTGATAATTTCGGAATTTAACACTTTTTTTTTATAGACACTGTATCTTGTAAAATTTAGAAATAAGTTAAAACATTAATTTTGTCAAGCACTAACCAATTGCTACATTAATATTTGAGGTCAATTATTGATTTTGTAAGAAAAAGTAATGAACAAACTTACTTGGATCTGGTTCTCCTGCTTGTGGACATTCACGTGCAAAGTGCCCTTCTTCGCCACACTTGTGACAAGCACCACCACCACCCCCTTGTGGGCACTCTTTGGCAAAATGACCTTCTTCGCCACATTTATGACAAGCTCCACTTTTTCCTCCACCTTGTGGGCACTCTCTGGCAAAATGTCCTTCCTCGCCACACTTCCGGCAAGCTCCACTGCTTCCACCACCAAAACCACCACCACGGCCTCCACCGTCTTCTCCATCATCTCCCCCTGAGAAACCACCACCGCCAAATCCCCCACTTTTCCTACCACCAAAGCCCCCTCTACCAGAGCTTGGACTACTTTCTTCAAAGTCGTCATCTTTTTTCTTGCCAAAGCCTCCTCCGGATCCAAATCCGCCGCTCCTTGAAAAACCACCACCACCTCCACCCTGTCCACTACCGAAACCACGTGCTGGTTTATCGGAATCGCTTCTTTCACCGCCACCACGGCCAAAGCCTCTACTACCGCCAAAGCCGTTTTCGCTACTACCAGAATCGAAGCCATTCATCTGTTCGCTGCTGTTCGCCACGCCAAAGCCGCCACGGCCGAAACCCTTTCGTCTCGGAGCTTCTTCGCCTGGAGTGCTGCCACTGGGATTTCCGAATTTGCCTCGGCCAAATCCACCTCCACCACCAAATGAACTCTGTGAGATACAAACAAAGCCAGTTTTAACATGCATTCTACGCCGCAGGGTTTTATAAATGAGGGAATTGAAAACAGAAAAAACCGCGTTCACTCACTACAGAGGTCGAACCACTATCTTCCTCCCAGTCATCCGCCATGTTGTTCTTCGATGTTTGTGATCGCTTTCCTCGAAGTTTAGCGGTATTGCTAGTTCAAAGATTTCCGCTTCAAACCAACTGCAGTTGTGTCGTTCACCTTTAGGATTTTAAGTAAAATTCAAACACGAATCTACCGCATCTGACGAAAAGAGGTGACAAAATTCAACACCAGATGAGATGGACTTCGAGCATATGAAAACATTACACGATGATTGGTTGATTTTGCGCGCGAAAAAGATCACGTGATTTGCGGTATTTGGTAGATTCGTTTCATTCCAGTTGAAACAAAGGACTCTTTTGGATTTGGCACATTTGCGGAAAGAGGTGTTTGTCAAATTTAATATTACCGATGATTCTTTTTTAATTAAGGTTCTGGTTGGCGCATCAAGAATATCATTGTCATTTGAATGTTTCAAAATTCCACCTCGCTCTGTACTGAAGTGGAAATGTCCTTAAGCAAGAAGTGCTTTCTTAAAAGTTTAGCTGTCAGTTGTGAGAACAAAACACCCGACGAATAGAATTTTGCCGCAATTTAAAGGTGACAAAACACGTCTTTCCGGCAAAGCGCTGCCAGCTGCAAGAGGCTGCCTCCGAGTGGTATCGCGTTTGAACCCAGGGAGAACAAAGCACCTTTAAATCAGCTTAATCACGCACTGAATGACACATTTCAGGGTATCCTGTTCTAGTGTCACTTATCGCGAAGATGTCTTTGTCGATATCGATAACGTCCGTTGAAGTCCGGCGGGGCTAAAACACAGGTCACATTCCACAGATCACTCGATGCAGGTCAGTGTTTTAACTTTTGGAAAGTAACCCAAACCCTCAATTTGGCTAACCCTAGGCCAAAGTTGGTTTTAGGCCTAGGGTTAGCCAAATTGAGGGATAGGACTATCAAAAAGGTAAAACAATGACCTGCATCGAGTGACCTGTGGAATATGACCCGTGTTTTAGACCCGTCGGTTGCAGTCAGCAATTAAAGATTCCGTTTCCGTTTTCACAGATCACTGCAAAATGCAGTTTCGAAGAAAAGTAAGGAAAAGGTTTCTCGATTTGGCTGAAATGTCAAGTAACTAGAGACGGGAACTAAATTTGCAGGGAAGATCAAATTGTCAGGGAAACCCAAGGTCAATTTTCGGAAAATATCTGTTCGGAAGACGATTTTCGGAACATTTGTTGTAAAATTTCTTGCTTGCCTGCTCGTCCTTGGATTTTCGAAAATCTAAAAAATGGTATAATTACCCATTTTTAACGGCTTTTTATCCTAAAAAGGTCACCTAGAATTTTTGGGAGCCTTTTTTCCGGCTGAAATTTTCGAAAGGGTAAGTTTTAATTCCTATAATTTTCGGATCACTAAACTTTCAGCTAGGAAATCCGAACAGATGAAAATTTTCTAGGGGATAAAAATATGCCCAGGCTCCTGCCTATATCTACTGTTTTAAAAATAAAAATACTAAAATACGTTTAACAATTCTATGTTAAACTGGTTTGGAACTATATTCTCGCTGGGTGCCCCTGAATTGTTGATTAAAATTAAAAAGCACCGTCTTTCAAAACTAACCACCTGTACATAATTATTTACTTAAAGAGCTTTGTAGAAAAATAGATTTAAGATATAAAAGGAAAGCAAAAATATGGGGACGGGCGAAGGTGTTGAAATCCCGTGCCGAACGAAAAATCTTAAAGAGAATGGGACTGAATAAACTCCGGGATCCTTCAAATATGGTCCCGAGAGGTTCCCATAAAGGAACATGGCGGCTTTTTCAGGAGGTGGAAGCCTATCCAGCTCGTTTAGAAACAATATCAGAGTGAAAGCTCGAGAAAATAAGGATGGCATTGATAGCGACGATGATGAGTTATTCGATGGCGATAAATTTAAAACACGATTGATGTCGATGTGGAATAATATGAGACACGGTTAGCTAGGGGAAGATAACGAACTAATATACTTTGTACGGCATTTGTTTTGCATGCTGCTTACAGTGTTATTGCATAATGTAGTGCTCTTTACGCTTGTAGCGGCGGTCTAGTTTAAGTTTGCATCTTTGATCCGAGCATCTAGTAGTATTTTCTTTTTTTGAGCGTGTTGAGTAATTAAGTTAGATAGATTGCAAAAAAATCTGAATTTGTCTCTCATGTTATTATTATTATTATTTTCGCAATTGATTTCTAAGCCGCACCATAATAATGATAGTGATGATGATGATAATAATAATAATGATGATGACAATAGTAATAATAATAATAATAATAATAATAATAATGATAATAATTATTAATAACAACAACAATACTTTATTTCACCCCATAGTTACAATAAACTAATAACAATTATTCAATAATTATACGATAATAACAATAGTACAGCAGATAATAGGGGTGCTGGCTGCCCGAAATAACCTAAAAGTTAAAAATGCCGGGCAATAACAATAACAACAACAATAACAGTCTAGGAATCAAACCGGCGTTGACACTGGTGGAATAAACTTTAACATTACAATAATTGTGCATTACATAAACGTTGGAGAACTGATCTCAAACAATTTAATTAACCAGGATCCTGCACATCAAATTTGCAACCACTGTTAGTAATTGTAACTCTTTTAATAATTTTCATCTATCGTAGGTTTTGTTGTCCCCTTCAAAACAAACTTCAACGAAGACTCACCAATATGGCTTTTAGGAAGGTGTTATCATGCAAGAAACCATGGTAGGTAAAATCCCTGTGTACAGCATCTGCATAATCTTAAACTGTAAGGAATTTTAATAGCCATGGATATAATTCTTGTTCTTTATTGCAGAATTTAGTGGTGTGCATTCTTCAACAAAATGTAAGGTTCTTAGTATGGATGAATTTCAGCGGGACTTTAATTCATTAATTTGGTTGACATATCGGCGTGAAATCCCTCAGCTTGGAGACTCGATGCTAACAACTGATTGTGGTTGGGGCTGTATGATACGGAGTGGTCAGATGATGATAGCTACTGGGCTGGTTTATCATTTTCTTAAAAGAGGTACAGTAAGCAGTCTAGTGTTCTTATCTTGTTTTTCACGTTGTTGCAGCCTTTGCTTTTACATGTACATGACATTACAGCAGCTATTTTTGAGGGTCAAGATGGGCTTATTTGATTATTTTGAAAACAATAGAAACTCAAGGACCATGCACTTCACTAAGAATGGACCCTAACCCTTTAGAGAGAAGTTGCCCGTATTGTTTGCTAATTCAATGACATGACAGGTTTATGATGTGTGGAATTGTATCTGATTTTGGTGTGAATCAAGGAAACATTGGTCATAATGGCATCCCAAACCAATCCTAGAGAAGTCGAACTCAACTTACAAGTATGGGAACCCTGCTAACTTGTTTTGGCTCGTGAACCTCACAGCTGCTGGTCATGAGAGTGAAAATCTTGAACACCGATCCGGCCTCCTAAAATTTTAGAGGCAGGTTTATTCCACAGAGAATCTAAAGGGTTCAAGTTGGCATTGGCGTTCGACCACTGGCCCAACTCTAATGTCAGACGTGGCCTTGGCTTACTAACCAACCTGGATAATCATCATCTTCACAGTGACAGAAAATTACTGATTCTTGTCACCTTTTTTGTGATGTCAGCATGCCATGTTATGGTACCATTTTCACATAAGCTCTACTTGAGATTTATTAGGTTAATACAAAAAACTGTCAAGAAGTGTCAAGCTTTGACATTGAGAGATTATATTACATTACACTTTACGTCATGATATTTGTGGTTGGTAAAATTAATGGGTTTTTAATGATATGGCAGACTGGAGAACCACAGGAAGATGTCATAATAGACAACAGGAACATTTCTACAGAACGGTAAGTTGAATGTTATTGACTTCCTAAAATGCTTTGAATGGCTTGAATACTGAAGTACCAGAAACAAATAAAACATTTTTCACTGCTATCATCAGTCCTTTTCTGATTGGTGGCTTAATATCAACTTGTCCTATTTGTGCTTTTATGAAATGAAATGAAATTAAATTAAATTAAATTTGAAGTGACTCCAGAGCTGGCATAGTTTTCCTTACTTTCAAAGATATACAGCTGTGTGCATAGTGAATACAGTAAGATCATCATTATTATTTTATGGTTTAAATTTTTCTTGGTTTAAAAATTTTCAAACTAGTTCAATTTTGATTTTTTTTGATACTAATGAAAAAACAAAATTGAATTGGTTTGAAAATTTTTTAACCAAGAAAAATTTGAACCACAACATGACATTATGTGCTGACCAAGTAGAACTCTGATAATTCTGAGTCCCAAAATTATGGGAATGTAACCAATGGCCCTCTAAGAATCTTCTGGCCAGATGCACTAACATCTGATTGTCTTGTTTGCTTTCTGTTTTCAATTCTTATTGAGCCTAAGTTGTAATGTATGACAATGCGTCACTGTTCTGAAAACAGATACTTAGGTTCTTTGGGGATTTGGAAGATGAGGAACGTTGTCCATTTTCTCTCCATCGTCTTGTTTCTATTGGTAAACAAACAGGAAAAAGGGCAGGTGATTGGTATGGACCAGCATCTGTAGCTCACATTTTTAGGTAAGTGGGGACTAAAATGAAGAATGCTCATGCATTCGACTATTTTTAGTACATGTAATGGTTGTCATAATGATTACAGAAGCCATTTAAAATAGACCTTTTTGCCGATACGGCGGCCATTTTGATTTCTATTGTTTTGAAAGACATTATGGGATGCTCAGGGGGCAAATTAATATGTATTTGCCCAATTTGCCCCCTGGGCATCCTATAAGTCTATTTGAAACAATAGAAATCAAAATGGCCGCCGTATCTGCAAAAAGGTCTATTTGACTGTACTTTCTCACTCATTCACTGACCAACCTACCAACTCAGCTGCTAATTTAAGGCAGGTTTTCACTAGCGCAGAAGCAAAGGCATAATCATAAGACTAGTGTAAGCACTAGCATAAGCAAGTGAGAACACCCACGACAAAGGCATAAGCATAAGCACAAGAAAAACGAGCACTGTTCGTTTTTCTTATCCTTAAGTCATGCTTATGTTGCAGTGCAAACGAGAGCAAGGCAGTCAACCAGTCATCACTCACTGTCCACAAACAAAATGGCAGATTTTGATTGATTACATCCACAATCTTAATTACAGTTGAGGTAAGCTGGCACAAATGTCGCTAAGCACTGGCTGCCGGTGAAAATCGCTGCTTGAGAAAGGGGTGGATGCTGGCTGAATTTTGGCCATCGATCTAAGCGACTGAGAAGATCACAAATTATTCTCTACAAAGTTTAAATGTCATTCGATGTGTTAACAAAAAAAATTGAATATTATTATTGTTAGCATACAGAATTATCACTAGAATTTATTTATACTGGAAATGAAATAAAATCGTTTTTTTAATTACTGTTGTGTGTGTCTTCTCTTCTGGATCCCTGTATTTGCCATCTTGAAGAATGCCGGGTGTTGCAAGATACTGGGAACAATCTTGTTGCACTTGATTAGTAGCACTGCACAGATCTAATCTTGTAGGAGAAATAAGTGATTGGATTTTTCCAAACTTGGTCACTACTCGAGGAGAATGGTTAATTTCAATATCAGTTATTTATGCTAAAAGCAAGTACTGTTGGGGTACAATGGTGACCTTTTACCATTCAGTTGATTTCTATCAAAGAGTCAGGATTGTTGGAGCTGCCATTGATTGGTGGGCATTTTCTAGGCATGGAATAAGCACATTTTGACGAGTGTGTTAACAACTTTCTGGCTGCTTTCTGCAGAATTTCTTGAAGCTACTTTTTTATACTTAGGACCTCTGTGAGAAATTTGACTCTGTACATGTATTTGGGACAAGACTTGAAACAGTTCCTGTTTTGAAACTACTTTCTTGTTGTTTCCTGTCAAGAGTTTGCAGTTGCTGCAAGCCCATTTCTTCTGAGTTGTCGTGTGATGTTGTCATTTTGTTACTTGTTTCAGCTCAGATCAATCCTCATATCCTGAAAGGCTGAGTTGCTTTTCTGTTTTATCTTGCAAGAAATGTTGTAAAAATCATCTTCCAACTAACAATTAGACGTAACCCCTGCTGAACACCACGACTGGTCCAGGACTACCCTCCTCAGTAGATTTAACTCCCACTGAAAAGCACTCAACTGGTACATGACTCCTCTGCAGATTTAACCCCCCCTGAAAACCACTGAACTGGTCCAGGACTACCCTCTTCGGTAGGTTTTAACTCCCCTTGAAACCACTCAACTGGTCCAGGACTACCCTTCTTGGTAGATTTAACCCCCCTGAAAACCACGGAACCGGATTTTACCTAAAACAGGAGCGAATGGCTAAGCTACTGCCATTAAAAAACAAAACTATGTTACTAAATGCTTTTGAAGTCAAAGTTGACGTTGACGTTGAAGTTGACCTGGAAGTCGAAGTCGACTGCAAAACCAGACTCGCAACAAACTGCCGGGGTCGCTGCTGTTCCTGCTGCTCTGCTAGGCTCATTTCGAGTTGGTGGTGAAACCATGTTTGAAAGTGCTCTCAACACCACACCGGATTGGGGAGCCGTAAGGTGCATAGAATCAGTGGACACAATTTCTTCTTTCGACTTTAACCAACTAACACATGCGCATATTTAGTGTGGTCTTATATAATAGCTAATGACATCACACAGGGATAATGAATATCCAATGAACTATGAATACATCTGTGAAGGAAGGGTGGGGTAGGATAGAGGCAATGGGGAAGATCAGGGAGGGATAGGAAAAGCAGAATGAAGAAAAGGAATGTCTTGTTCTTTTTTTACTCCCCCCCCCCCCCCCAAAAAAAAAAAAAAACCCAAGCCCCTGTTTTTTAACTACACCCCCCAAAAAAGGAAAATCCCCTTTTTTAGACAGTTAATAAAGATAAAAAATTTTTGGACTGGTTTAAAATAAATTAAACTAGGGGATAATTTGTTGAACTACAACGTATCTATTTTGAAATTCCCTTTTAGACTAGCAATGGCAGGCGGAACCCACCCTCTTCTCCATGATGTAAATATTTACGTAGCTCAAGATTGTACAGGTTAGAGAAACCCTTTTTGACTAAGTCCTAGGTGTTGCACTGAGCAAACTTTCTCATCAGCATCATTACAGAATATTAACTTTTTTTAAAAATTAAAATGTTTTTTTTTCCTTTGACCATAAATGCTGTAAACGCTTTGTTTATAGTGGAAGTCTACTTAGCTATCAAGCTAGTTTACAGGCACTCCCCTTTTAACAATGTGAAAGAAACAATTCAAACTTAACAGAAACATTATTAAGAACCCCAACTGGCAGGAGGCAACCAATTGGTTATTTACAAAGAGTGGTAGAGTTGAATCCGGGACAACCGGAAACAAATCCTAACCAGTGGTTAGAACGGGATTTGAACCCAGAGCAGCCGCATGCAAACCCAACGCCCTAACCACTGGACCACGCTTCCTCCCTGAGAGCAGAGCTGTCTCTTACTTTTTAGACAGGGAAATAAGGAAAGTGAGAGGAAAGTAGAAAAGAAGGAAATTAAAGTTGTAGAGAAGTAGTGATAGCCAGGCAAAACCCAGCTGCTGTCACCAAAGATTTGTAGACATTTCTAGTGTGTTATGTTCTCTGATCCCTTGAGCCACAGTAAAAACGTATTATTGGCAGTAGCTGTTTTGGTAACCACGTGTTCAAAGCAAGGTCAATAAAAACAAGAACTAATGTAACTTCATGTGGTAGCTCTGACCTCTTCACTCTTACTTAAAGATAGGTGGTCATGGAACACCCTATACTGACAATGCATAGGGTGAACTATCAGCTACGTCCAGCAAAAGTTTGCATTGGTTGCAAAATTGTGCCATATTATTCTAAGACATGATTCCTCTAGAGATAGTTTTAGTATGTTAGGATGGGTTGACATAGCAACAAACCCCACCATAATGAAAGTTTAAAAACCTGTGATATTTCTTTATCAGTTCACTGATACCTTTTTTTTGCCTTTAATGTAATTGCGTTCATTTGGCTTGGCTCACAGTTTACACAGATGAGGTGGAACGTCTTTGTACGACCTGTAGAACACATAACTGGAACTGCTCTGGTAACAAATGGCAGTCAGTTATAATTTTAGTCCCTGTGCGTCTGGGAGGAGAAGCATTAAATCCCATTTATTTACCTTGCGTTAAGGTGAGAAGCAGCCATTAATCACCCATTAACCCTTTGATGTCTAAACCGGCCAGACTTAGTATTTTTCTCTGTCTAACGCCAGATGATTTTACTCGTCAATGGGGAACCTCTGGGAGTCAATGGGTTAATCACTCACTG
>OX421457.1:1222500-1235000 GCA_949126865.1 Montipora capitata | reverse complement strand
CTTCCATCGCAAAGTGAGCTCCAGATGTGTTCGTTGATTACCGGCCGCTGTAGGTGGCCCGCAAGTCGTGTCCACACAAAACTCTGTAACGTTGCGTGGAACGCTCTGACAAATAACTCCGAAACGACGTATCGCACAGACCTGAGAATTGGAGAGGTGGTTAAAAGATTTGTTTCCTATTCAACATTCCAAGTTCTTGGCCTTTTTCATTGAACGATTGCGAATTGATTTTTTGTTGCGCGACACTGTAAACTATCTCCATAGTTTGATGATACGAGTAGTCAACATACCGCTCATCTTAATTCCTCCATTCCCGCATAACCCCAATTGCTTGCGCTTTTGACCACAATCCCCTTACCTTTCGAAGAAAAGTTCGATTAGAGAGCTGCCTCGTTCGTTCGCTTCAGGCTCACTCACTGCGGCAGCAATAATATTTGAGAAGGATACTTGAGCGCGTACCACTACACCCTTGTCATTGAAGACGACTCAGTGATATTATAACAGAAGGGTTTCGCTGTTTTCAAATCTTTGACTAACACTTAGTCGATTAATTGAAAGATGAGCCATTTTGTACTCCTTCAACGCATGCGTTCTGTACGTACTATCGTGTGATTGGTAGTGTGCTTACCACATGAAGAAATGCAAGAGAAATATTGCAACGTATAGACCGTCCTTTTATATATATATATATATATATATATTCTAATAGAGGAGCTTTCTGGATCGAAAGTAGCACGGGGGACCCCAAACAGAGTTTTGCCTTTTTTTTTCTTTTTTTTTTGTATACATATCTTACAACTTTTGGGTAAATCCCTTAAGATATACCCTCCCCCAGGTTTAATGGTTGGTGTACTGTCTCTCTCCATCATGTGATTCAGAGGCGCGTGACGCATTTCTCTCCGACTCAGCGAACTATAAGAGGTAAGTGACTTTTGCTACTGAGGATTTTCCTTGTCTTTTGCTATGTCTAATTTTTAAAGAATCTTCACCGATAACTCGCGGCTCCTCCTCGCTGTGAGCAGAGTTGAAAATCAATCACATCAGCCCTTTGGCTGCCTCTATTTCTTAACCTACTCATCAAACAAAGTATGTATGTATGTAACAGCTTCACAGGTTGTAACCCAAGTGTTCCCTAGTTATTGTTTCCTTCGCACAAAGTAACGGTTCATTTCACGATAAAGCATTTTCATTGAATTTTATTAGCTGTAAGGCTTATCGGTAAATTTTGAGACAATAATTGTGTACGAATTTTATAATTTCATTTTACATTTAGACTACATTTGCATTGTTTGCGTGGTAAAAGAACATGGTTCCTGCTTTCAAATAGATACCGTCACTCCGGAAGAGTTCAATTTAAAGTAATCAAATTGAATATTCTGACCCGCAGAATTATTCGATTAGTTACAGTCATTGCCCGAAACCTACATAAACCCGCTATAATTGGAAAAAATTTGGTTTTATCAACGGAGTTGATAATGTAAATTGGCCACCGTACAGAGATTCTAAAAGCTGACGTTTCGAGCGTTAGCCCTTCGTCAGAGCGAATCGAGGGATTATGGGTTACGTGTAGTTTTTATAGTAGAGTAGGAGCTACGCTATTGGTGGTAACATGGCAACGTGAAAAATAGGAATATATTAGTTAAATGAAAAGCGTTCGTTAATACCGTGAGGATTAAGGGTGCCGATTTGAAAGATGAATTTTTGTTCCAGATTCTTGCGGCTTTCCGTCGTACCTAGATGTAGGGAAAGGCCGCAGATAGCCATGTGTTTTTTGGAGTGGTTAGGCAGATTAAAATGGCGAGCGACTGGCTTAGATGCATCCTTGTCATTCTTCTCAACATCGCGAAGATGTTCGCGGAATCGGTCACCTAGTCGTCTACCTGTCTCGCCAATGTATAATTTATTGCATAACGTACAGGTTATGCAATAAATGACATTTGCGGAGGTACATGTGAAACGATCGGTGATCTTAACAGATCGCTTAGGTCCCGATATCTTGCTAGTGTTAACAATGAAAAGACAAGTTTTGCATCGTGAGCGCGCGCATTTGAAAGTGCCGGGTTGCTCGTTAGTTTTGAGCGCGCTTCTAACTAAAAAGTTGCCTACGTTTTTGTCGCGTTTGAATGAAATAAGTGGAGGTTGCGAAAAGATTCTACCAGTCTCGGGATCATTTTGGAGTAATTTAAAATTACTAAGAATGATGCTTTTGACTGCGTGATTATGAGGATGGAAAGTGAGAGTGAATGGAATTCTGTCATTCTTATCTTTTTGTGACGTTTGTAGTGATGACTGTCGATCAAATTGTTGGGCGCAATGATGGCCCGCTTTGACCACAGAGACAGGATAGCCACGTTTCTCGAAGAACTGGCACATCTCCTCTGATTTGCTGGAAAAATCGGAGTCATCACTACATAGACGTCGAAGTCTAAGAAATTGAGAATAAGGAATGGAGTTCTTGACATGTGATGGATGTGACGATGAATACAACAAATAACTGTGTGAATCAGTAGGTTTGTAGTGCACACTAGTACATAGCACGTTGCCTCTAATAGAAACTTTGATATCTAGGAAAGCCAATGAAGTTTCCGAAATTTCCCAGGTATATTTAAGAGCCGGATGAAAAGAGTTGACGGAGGTTATAAATTGATCGAGTTCTTCTCTGCTGGATGAAATAGCGCCGATGCAGTCGTCGATGTAGCGGCCGTAGAGTTCAGGTTTGGGGCCGTTGTACTGATTAAAAAATTGGTGTTCAACATATCCTATCATCCATCACATGTCAAGAACTCCATTCCTTATTCTCAATTTCTTAGACTTCGACGTCTATGTAGTGATGACTCCGATTTTTCCAGCAAATCAGAGGAGATGTGCCAGTTCTTCGAGAAACGTGGCTATCCTGTCTCTGTGGTCAAAGCGGGCCATCATCGCGCCCAACAATTTGATCGACAGTCATCACTACAAACGTCACAAAAAGATAAGAATGACAGAATTCCATTCACTCTCACTTTCCATCCTCATAATCACGCAGTCAAAAGCATCATTCTTAGTAATTTTAAATTACTCCAAAATGATCCCGAGACTGGTAGAATCTTTTCGCAACCTCCACTTATTTCATTCAAACGCGACAAAAACGTAGGCAACTTTTTAGTTAGAAGCGCGCTCAAAACTAACGAGCAACCCGGCACTTTCAAATGCGCGCGCTCACGATGCAAAACTTGTCTTTTCATTGTTAACACTAGCAAGATATCGGGACCTAAGCGATCTGTTAAGATCACCGATCGTTTCACATGTACCTCCGCAAATGTCATTTATTGCATAACCTGTACGTTATGCAATAAATTATACATTGGCGAGACAGGTAGACGACTAGGTGACCGATTCCGCGAACATCTTCGCGATGTTGAGAAGAATGACAAGGATGCATCTAAGCCAGTCGCTCGCCATTTTAATCTGCCTAACCACTCCAAAAAACACATGGCTATCTGCGGCCTTTCCCTACATCTAGGTACGACGGAAAGCCGCAAGAATCTGGAACAAAAATTCATCTTTCAAATCGGCACCCTTAATCCTCACGGTATTAACGAACGCTTTTCATTTAACTAATATATTCCTATTTTTCACGTTGCCATGTTACCACCAATAGCGTAGCTCCTACTCTACTATAAAAACTACACGTAACCCATAATCCCTCGATTCGCTCTGACGAAGGGCTAACGCTCGAAACGTCAGCTTTTAGAATCTCTGTACGGTGGCCAATTTACATTATCAACTCCGTTGATAAAACCAAATTTTTGTATACTACTTCCCCACCGACGCAGCACCACAGTTTCTTTAGAAACTACCCCTTCATATAATTGGAAAAACTTTGTAGTTCATATTCAGTCCAGCGTGACATGTGTCCGTGATCGGCGACTGCGCATATTGCTCCGTCACGCTTCCTTTCAATAGTGAGCTTTATTTGCATGACTATAACAATACAACTTGAAAGCGTCGAAAGGATATAACATTGATAAGGTAAGATTAAAATATAATGACAATTATCCAATATTCCAAGAAAGAATCAAATCAATTTGTCTCTCATTGCAAAGCACAATGAGATGAACACAATTAATTGAAGGTTAATGTAGTAATCATAGTGGGAGTAATTTACGGTGATATCAAATTTTCGTGTGATAATTTTCGTATATCATCAAATTTTGTTTCAATTTTGGAAAGGAGCATATCTCTTATCGAGTAATATCTCTCACAATTTAGTAAGAGATGGGTTTCGTCCACAATTCACAGAGGGAACATGTTCTTTCATCGACAGGGATTTTGTCGTACCTACCTGTTTCAACACGTAGTTTGTGGCAACCTATTCTATTGTCGTGTTGAATCTAGGTGAGCAGAAGAGTGGTAATTCTTTTTGATGGAGTAATAAAAGCTTTGTTAACGTGAGTGCCGAAGTGTCTGGTTCCGATAAGAGACATGTTTCTTTTTCATGAGGTCTACGAGTGTCATTCAATGAATTGTATAAATTAAAATCATATAAATAGACAGTTACGACATTTTTTAATTTCGAAGACATGTTTCGATGTTACAAACATCATCGTAACTGATTGTTATGAAGGTAGATTGTGGACAAAATGTTCGACTCGTCGTTTCGTTATGGCGTTTCATCGTTTCCGCACACCGATACTTCTAGTCGAGTCGTTGTTTTCCGAGTTCGACTCGTCGAATTGCCAGTTCGACTCGCCGTTTTCAGAAGTCGACTCATCGCTTCGGGAGTTCGTCTCGTCATCTTGTCAGTTCGATTCGTCGGCTGGGCTCTTCGACTCGTCGTTTTACGAGTTCGACTCGTCAACGACCACATCGGTTCGTCGTCGTTTGTCGTTTAGCCGTTTCGTCGTTTCGTCATGGCATTTCATCGTTTCGATGTGTCGTTTCATCGTTTCGACTCGTCGACTCAGCAAGGCTATAATTCGACTTAGATTACATGAAGAGTTACTTGATTCCATGCACTAATACATGAAGTATTGATCCATAATTGCTCCCTACCAACTGAAAATGGATTCTTTGAAAATTCGCCTTGAATCGCGTGAATGATCGTTTTCATGAAAGCAGAAATGGGATTGGATATCTAGTAACACACCTTGTTCTTGGTGGTGATGACAACTCATTACAAACACGGTTGTCAAGTTTACAGGATGCAGGGTTCGTCCAGGCATAGATATTCCTATCAGTGTCCAATCTAGTCCTATGCAACCTTTTGGACAATACCTTGAGAATAATAGAACTGCAGAAAAAAATATTGCTTGACTTTTCCGTGTTTCTACCATTCGACAAGGTATCATTAAATATCAACTCCACCTTGAAAAACACAGTTTTCTAACCGACCCAGAATTGGATGATGTTATGTAAGTATGAATTCTTCTATTGTCATATTTGGAATTCCAATGCTATACCCCGGTAAAATTAATATATATTGGTTTTGGCAAAATTTATAGATGAAGCTGAATGCTATTTCCAAGAGCTCACAAAGTGGTGTGATTTAACAACAAACAACAACAACAATCTTTATTCCTTTTAACATATTGACCAGCCCGCGGATAGCTAGTGCCAGTCTAGGAGGGCCAGTCAATCAAGATCTAATTAAATATTTATATAAATAAATTACATAATTACAAAAAAGTCAAATAAAACAGAAAGGTTGGATATGGTGATATTAGACAAAATAAGGTACTAGACCATAAATATACAAAAAAGGATTTAAAAAACTGTTTATTACAAGTACATTTAAGGCTGTTTTTCACTAGTGCATAAGCATAAGCCGACATATGCAGACGCAGTAAGATGCTGACAATTAGCACCTTTTGTTGGAAATTTTCCAAACAAAAGGCACTAATTATCAACATCTTACTGCATCTGCATATGTCGGCTTATGCTTATGCTTATGCGCTAGTGAAAACCAGCCTTTACAGATTAGATTTAAACAAGGAACATAACAAAACTAGAGGTATGATGATTGAAATTTATCAGGCACTATAAATTAAGAAATTGAGTCAGGGTGTCGACTTCAACATAGCCATCCCTATCTGAAAGGGGCTCAAATAGAAATCGGCGGATTGAAAAATATCTGAGTTTCTCCTATAGTTATTGGGAGTCAAACCTATGGCCTGTGGGTTTGTTGGTCAGAGGTGCCCTGTATGATCGTTGAGAGCATGTTGTCGTAGTCCGCCATGATGGATCGCATAGCAAATAAAGTATAGTTCTCTTGCTAGTACAGAAAAGAAATATGTTGAGCCACTATTAAGCCGCCATCATTGGGCAAATGCCAAGTGGCCACTTTATGGGCAGCGCAAGTGGCCACTTTATAGGGGCTGGCATTCAGCCTCATGTATTAACATTTTGCCAAACCAATATATCAGTTCACTGGTATACACATGAATGTAATGCAAGCATTGTAATTGTAAATATGACAATGGAAGAATCGCATTTACATAACTTATTTTTATTAACATTGTCCAATTCTGCATTGGGAGAATTGTGTTTTTCAAAGTGGAGTTGATATTCATTGATGTATCATTGGATTGTCTTTGCAAAAGAAGGCATTGCAAGTTGTTTCATTTTCCTCATATAAAGTTCCCTCTTGTACACTTTTTCAAAAAACTGAATTTATTGGATTATATAAAATTAGAGATTTTCTTGTTAGCACTTTCTGTTTCAATCTTTGGTCAAAATTGTTACGGCTGCTGAAGGGAGACGATTAAGTTGTATGCATAAGACACAGACAAAACAATACAAAACAAACGTCCTGCATTTATTTTTGTCATGATACTTCGCAATGAAATAAATACGTTTAAGGGGGGAGGGGCAATGTCAGTTTCTTCATGTCTTCTTATCCTCAACAAATTCACTCCCAGTGTATTTCAATGGTTTCTGTTTAGAAATACTTGAATTCATAACCATTGTACAAGGAAGTCTACTAATCTACCCAAAAAGTGTAATAGGGCAAATTTGGGTGTTTGCTCAACAAGAAATGAAGTAATTGATATATGGAACACCATTTCACATGAAAAAAAAGTCTTTTTCAGGGGTGTGCTTCAAACGCGAAATGGCGGAATGGCAGTTAACAATGTGTGATATGTCTAACCCATACAATTATTGAGAGCTAACCACCTTTGAGTCAGTGATTTTTAGGCTAACTAGGCTAACTAAAGCGCCATTTAGGCTAACCAAAGCGCTATTTAGGCTAACCAAAGTGTTGTTTAGGCTAACTGGAGTGACGTTTTGCCATTTCACCATTTCGCCCAGTTAGCCAAAATAGCACTTCGGTTAGCCTAATAATCACTGACTTGAAGGTGGTTAGCGCTCAATAATTGTATGGGTTAACCGTATCACACATTGTTAACTGCCATTCCACCATTTTTAAACAAGCCCTCTTTTTCAGTATAAAATATATTTAAAAAACAGGTTTAACAGTTTTTACCATCAGAATAATTTTTGCTTATTGCCATTTAATTAGTACTTCACTTTAAATGTAATACACAGCTGTCTTTACTTGCTTATCCCAATTCCCAGACACCGAATTAGATATTTTGTAATTGAGGTCATTTAAAGGGGGAGTGGGACTACAAATTTGTAAAAGCCTATAAAAGATTCTTTAGTTTTTCTCCACGCATTCATATTTATTGACCGAAATGGAAAAAATAAGCTTGATTGATTGATCGACACACAGAAAAGTCGAGCATCTGTTGAGTTATGTTTTTATACATTACGTCATTGTAAGTTAGGTGCATGATGGGTAATTCTCCCTCGTGCTCTTGAAAATTGCAATAAAAACACAGTGAAAGCAATGAGTTAAACAGGTTATGGGCCCAGGTCAGACTCGAGGTGGAAAAGACTGACTTTCAACGGAGATGAGAACGACTACGAGTTGTGGGAAGCCAAATTCCTTGGGCACTTGCGAATGCTAAAACTGAAGACAACAATTCTACCGTCGGAAGACCCCCCGACGAAGCTAAAAATGAAGAATGTTATGCGGAACTTATACAGTTTCTAGACGACAAAAGCCTCTCATTAGTAATGAGGGATGCTGCCGATGACGGTAGGAAGGCTCTGAAGATCTTACGAGAGCATTATGCAAGCCAAAGTAAGCCACGAATAATAACGCTCTACACCGAGTTGACGTCGCTCGAGATGGGAACGAACGAGACAGTTACAGAGTACTTGATTAGGACTGAAAAAGCAATCACGGCTCTCAGAAACGCCAAGGAAACCCTCAGCGATGGATTGATTATAGCCATGATCCTTA
The DNA here is from genome assembly GCA_949126865.1 of Montipora capitata. Classification (NCBI taxonomy): domain Eukaryota; kingdom Metazoa; phylum Cnidaria; class Anthozoa; order Scleractinia; family Acroporidae; genus Montipora; species Montipora capitata. The sequence goes on along the minus strand of OX421457.1, from coordinate 1,226,710 downwards.
AAGGATTACCAGAATCTTATAAACCACTGGCAATTCACATCACCCAAAGCACAAGTGAAATAACATTGACCGAGTTCAAAGTCCAGCTGAGAAGTTTTGAAGAAACCGAGAAATTCAACACAAAAGCGAAAGCAGATCAAGTGATGAAGACAGTATCCCCAACATCCCCAGTATGTTACGGTTGCAGGCAAAGTGGCCATTTTATTAAAGACTGTCCGGGAAAATCTGAAGCGACGAAGTGGTGTAGTTATCACAAGAGCACCACTCACACTGACGGCGAATGCAGAAGGCACAACCGTAAGGACAGAACAAAACAAGCCATTTCCAGCGACCACACCAAAACCATTGAAGGGGAACACTCCTTTGCGTTTCATGTCGAAGATCATACAAACCGACATCATAATAATCCGACAGGATTACTGGTTGACACAGGAGCTACATCCCACATTGTCACAACTAACATTTTTAAAAGAGTCGATGGAAATTTCAAACCGACAGAACATTGCATGGAGTTGGCGGATGGAACGAAGACTATGAATATAGCAGTCAAACGAGGAGATGCAGAGGTAATACTGAAAGATGTGAATGAGAGGCATGTAAAAACTGTGCTGAAAGATGCATTGTTCATACCCTCGTATCCCCAAGATATCTTCTCGGTGAAAGCTGCCACATCAAATGGAGCACAACTGAAATTCCAACGAGGCCATAACGAACTTGTTCATAAGGATGGCACCACGTTCGCTATCGAAGAACATGGCCAGTTATATTATTTGAACACTGTTGAACAGTATGATAACAATAGTGATAAGGTAAGCGTCTCGCATGACGTCCACACATGGCATGAAATATTAGGCCATTGTAATTTCGAAGATGTCATAAAAGCACAAGGGGTAGTAGATGGGATGAATATATCTGGTAGTTCAGATAAATCTAAGTTTAATTGTAACACGTGCATAGAAGGAAAGTTTGTCAATAATAGAAATAGAGGACCGGATGCTAGAGCTACAAATGGTACACACAGATTTGGCCGGTCTTATTAATCCAGTGTCTAAAGAAGGTGTTAAGTATAGCATGGCCTTCACCGATGATTTCTCTGGGGCCGTATTTGTTTATTTCCTCAAAAATAAGAGCGATACTGTACAGGCGACAGAAAAGTTCCTGGCTGACTGCTCCCCGTATGGCCAAGTTAAGTGCATGAGGTCTGACAATGGGACAGAATTTACGAGCAATTGTTTTCAGACGCTCCTTAGGGAGAGAGGCATAAAACATGAAACATCCTCTGCTTATTCCCCACATCAAAACGGCACTGCTGAGAGACACTGGCGAACCCTGTTCGAAACAGGTAGGTGTTTACTCATTGAGAAGCAGTTGCCCAAAAGTATGTGGCCGTATGCCATTCAGACTGCTGCCCACATTCGGAATAGGTGCTATAATACTAGGATAAAGAATACGCCCTATTTCATGTTAACTGGACGAAAACCTGATCTTTCCAGAATGGGAGTGTTTGGATCAGAATGTTACGCATACAACCATGATCATAAGAAGTTAGACTCGAGGTGTACAAAGGGGGTGTTTGTGGGCTACGATAAGAATAGCCCGGCATACCTGGTGTATTACCCAGATAATGGTAAGGTCATGAAACACAGACTTATCAGGTTTATTCGTAAAGACAGTGTAGAACAGCAAACACAAACTGACTTGCCATATGAGGACTCAGGCTTTTGCAGATTGCCAGTAAACGAGGCTGAAACAGGCAACCTTGACTGCAAGGTTGACACGAACACCCCAACTGGTAAAGATCTAAATGAGAGGGTTGACATCCCAAACAGTGAAGCCAACATAGATGACCCAGACGGTAAGGATGAAAACGATGAACAGGTCGCAGGTAACCCCGTTCAGACTAGAAGGTATCCTTTAAGGGAAAGGAAGCCTCCTAAGTACTTAGCTGAATTTTATACTGACCTAAATGATGGTAACGACTTGGCCTACAACAGCACTGATTGCTGTTATAGGGTTTGTGGAGTACCACAAACATACGCAGAGGCTATGAACTCGCCTCGTGCTACAGAGTGGAGACAAGCAATGGAAGAGGAAATGAAATCACTCAAAGAGAATGATACATTTGAGTTAACCACACTGCCTATGGGTAAGAACCCAGTGGGGGGGGGGAAATGGGTCTACACCATCAAAGAAAATGCAGAAGGGTCTGAAACACTTAAAGCCAGATATGTGGCCAAAGGGTATAGCCAAGTAGAAGGGATAGACTACCAAGAAACCTTCGCACCAACGGCTAATATTGCCTCAGTTAGAGTCCTCATGCAACTGGCAGCACAATACAACCTCACGGTCCACCAGATGGACGTTAAGACTGCATATTTACATGCACCTATAGATCAGGAAATATTCATGGACCAGCCAGAGGGCTTTGCAACAATGTCGAAGGACGGGGAGAGGCTAGTTTACAAATTAAGAAAATCCCTCTATGGCCTCAAACAGTCAGGCAGGAACTGGAATAAGGTATTACATGAGCATCTGGTGGGGCTGGTTTTGACAAAAACCCAGTAGACCATTGTATTTATAGTAAACAGATAGATAACAACATAATCATTGTGCTTATTTGGGTTGATGACTTAATTGTAGCATCAGACAACATGGATTTAATGAATCCGTTCAAGGAAGGCATGAAACGCCAATTCCAAATGAAGGACTTGGGTAGAATCTCATTGTTTTTAGGCATTGATTTCAATCAATCTTGTGGGGAAATTAAGATGAATCAAAAGAGATATATTCTTAAGATGCTCGATAAATTCGGAATGAAGGATTGTAAGCCTAGAGCAACTCCATGTGAACAAAAATTGGGGGGCAACAATGATTTAATGACTGATCCCAAGAGGTATCGTGAAATTGTAGGGAGTTTAATATATGCAATGACATGCACAAGACCGGACATCAGCTGGATTGTCAGTAAACTTTCACAAAAATTGTCCTGCCCCAGAGTGGAGGACATGGTAGCTGCTAAACATGTCCTAAGATATCTTAGAGGCACAATAGATTATGAGTTGTGCTTTAAGAAATGTGATGGTGATTTGAACCTAGTTGCTTACAGCGATTCAGATTGGGCATCCTCGTTGGAGGATAGACGAAGTACCACAGGGTACTGTTTTAGTTTATCCAACAGTGGCCCCCTTATATCATGGAAATCAAGAAGGCAACCTACTGTTGCACTTTCCACTTGTGAAGCCGAGTATATAGGTATGGCGGCTGCAGCCCAGGAAAGTCTGTACTTAACTCAGTTACTAAATAACATGGGAATAGGATCATATAAAGCCACCAGGATCTATGGGGATAATCGAGGGGCAATAGATTTAAGCAAGAACCCAGTCAGTAGACAAAGGTCTAAGCACATTGACATCAGGCATCACTTCTTGCGTGAGATACTTGTAAATGGTAAAATTGACATTGTATATTGCCCTACAGAGGAGATGGTGGCTGATATTTTCACAAAGCCAGCAACCAAGGTTAAACTGAACATTTTTAAAAAATTCCTGTTTGGATGTTAGCTATAAGGTAGCATATCCTGTTATAATCACATTTACTGTGCAATTAGCTTTAGATGATAAAAACAAGTGGGGGTGTTGAGTTATGTTTTTATACATTACGTCATTGTAAGTTAGGTGCATGATGGGTAATTCTCCCTCGTGCTCTTGAAAATTGCAATAAAAACACAGTGAAAGCAATGAGTTCAACAGCATCGATCAAGCAATGTTTGTTCTGCAGTATACGATTGAAGGTATTGTTCCAAAAGTTGCATAGGAATATCTATGCTGGGACGAACCCTGCATCCTGTAAACTTGACAACTGTGTTTGTAGTGTTATTAGATATCCAATCCCATTTCCGTTGAAAACAATCATTCACGCGATTCAAGACGAATTCTCCTCAAAGAATCTACATGTATTTTCAGATGGCAGGGAGCAGTTATGGATAGATAGTTCATGTATAAGTGCATGCAATCAAGTAACTCTTCATGTAATCTAAGTCGAATTATAGCCTTGCTGAGTCGACGAGTCGAAACGATGAAACGACACATCGAAACGATGAAATGCCATGACGAAACGACGAAACGGCTAAACGACAAACGACGACTAACCGATGTGGTCGTTGACGAGTCGAACTAGGTAAAACGACGAGTCGAAGAGGCCAGCCGACGAA
>OX421457.1:1215000-1217500 GCA_949126865.1 Montipora capitata | reverse complement strand
ATGGGCTTTGAGAAGTACGTCCGATAGCACAAAATTAAACGTCTAAAGAGAGATGAGCGAAAATCCTGACAACCTCCAGCAAAACCTGATCAACAAGACACAATTTGGTTGGTTCTTTCTTTCTCGCATCTTTGCGGCGGGACATAACGCTTTCTTTGGCCAATCTTCGGGTGAATGATTTGCAAATAAAAGGTTTAGGCCGTCTCTCGGGGTTCTTGTAGGAACTTTGTGTGCGTAATCAATGGTTGCGGTAACACTTGAGAGAAACACAGCGTAACACTAGTGTTGACAGTACTCTTGTGTCAACTCTCTGGTGTTTTGAATCCCTAGGCAAACACTAAACATTAGAACTCGATTTAACACTAGTGAACTCCCCAATGCGATCACAAACGATGTCGGCTCCAATGGACCTCTTTAACTTGTATGTTTTGTTTTCCCATTTCAGACCACGTGATGTTTTCCTTTTTGTTTTTTCATAAGTTATGCATACATATGCAAGTGCATAAGACGACATTTGAAAGAGGCTGTTCCCTAGAGTAACATCACGTGGTCTGAAATGGGAAAACAAAGAGGTCCATTTCATTAAAACAATGAAATCTTGTCTCAAGAACAGTAAAGAGAATATGCATTGTAATATTTAAATGTAATGCATCCTTTCACAGGATCCGCTCCATAAGAAAATATGACGAGCAAAGTAGGTTACAGCCAGCGATTCCTGGACCTGAGCAAAGATTCCTCTGTGGAGGAATCCAAACTCGCTTATGATGAAATGGCTCCCGTTTGGAATCAGGTAAATATCAAGTACTGGTGAGCGCCTTTATAGATCATAAGCGTTTAATAACATAGTTATTCAAGGTCATTGGAGGTGTTTTATTTGATTACTTCTCTCTGTTGGGTTTGTAATAATGGTTAAGTTAATCGTACTGAATTGTGAGTAGGCGTCATCTGGGATCAAGACGTTTTGACTGCTATTGATGGCATTCAATTTTAGCCCTCCTGGTTTGGCGATGCTACCTCAAATTAGTACTTACTTTACGGAAAGTTCGTTTTCCAGGGTCGAGGGGGTAAATTGGTAAATCGATAAACAGAGGCTTCTGGACAGGGAAACGTTCTTTCCTTCAGTTATTAACTTTTGGCTTTATACGACAGATCATGGATAACCAGGGTTACAAAGGGCATGTCCTTTGCGTGGAAGCATTTGATCGTGCCATGAATTCAGAAGACGTGTTCCCCAATCCACAAAAAGACATGAAAATCTTGGATGCCGGGGCAGGGACCGGGGCTGTTGGCGAAATGTTAAAAGTTCGAGGTTACATCAATGTCGACGCTTTGGACATTTCTCAGGAAATGTTGAATTTATCAGCAGAAAGAGGATTATACAAAAAACTCATCTGTGCTCCTTTGACAGACACACACATGGAAGTGATAGGTACTGCTGAATATGACGTCGTGTTGTGCGCAGGTGTCATTGTGTATGGACAAGTAAAGCCTGGCGCGATTGAAGAATGCGCGCGGTTTGTGAAGCCTGGTAAGGAACCTATTTCCATTGGAACAAATGGATAAACACCAAATCGTTTTGTTGGTTGTATGAGTGAATTCAAGATTTGTAGCTTCTTCTTATGAGCCTAGTTGACCGAGCTGGCTCGGTTTCCGAGATCTCTCCTCACCACTGAAGCCTTTGTAAAACGGTTTTGCTCTGTTCACACGAGAGGGCGGACTGACCCAGTAACTGAGATCTCGGTTACTGGGAAAGAGATATCTCCTTTTGAACAATTAAGGAGGCTCGAAAGGGTTTCAACGCTTAGAAGACTCTGTTTAGATCGAATAACGCTACAACACTGTATCACGTAACAGCAATGTTTAATATGGTACCATATGAAACATCGATTATTTCCAAACAAGATGTGATCATTATTGTGATGTAATAAGTTACCTTGGCAACGGGAAAGCCCAGCAAATCATGCCCTTCTGATTACTTTTCAGAAATAAAAAGTGGGGGTCACCGAGTTCGTTTTTGAGATATAAGCAACTAAAGACAAAATAAAGGGTGTTTTTACAGGGCTTGCCCGTTGCCACGGTGACATATTATGTCACAATAATGACTGTATCTTGTTCAGCAATAATTCGTGTTTCATTTGGTACCACAATATTGCCAATTTATGATACAACGTTGTGTTGCCGATCCTCCTAATAAGAGCGTCACTTGGAAGAGTTGAAGCTGGTTCGAGCTTCCTTAAGCACTGTTCCTGGTGAGAAAATCATACAATGCATTTTCGTTAAAGAACGGACAACATCTAAATTTATTGCTTTTTCTGTCCTCTGTAGTTAAGCTCTGGTTAATTTCTTTCGATAGTGGTAAAGTTAAAAGTATCTTGAGCTTTATTAAACCAGCAAAGGCGGCAAATTCTTGCCATGCTGGTTGTTAAGAATGTTCGCATAATCACTTTTATCTCGGTGATGAGTGGATCGGGATCTTGGGGATTACAGGGACAGAAGTCAA
>OX421457.1:1157500-1210000 GCA_949126865.1 Montipora capitata | reverse complement strand
CAATATTTCGAAAGGTACTGTCTTTCTTCATCAGGGTGTTAAAATAGTTACACGCTGATTAGATCACTCAACAGGATCCGGTGCCTTTTTTGGTTACGTTGGTCCGGAGTAGCCGGAGAGAACCTCTCGGTGCAGAGTAGAGAACAAACAAACTCAACCCACACATGACGCACAGTATGGGAATCGAACCGGAGCCTCATTGGTGGGAGGCGAGTGTTCTCACCACCGCGCCATCACTGCGCCATCACTGCGCCATCACTGCGCCATCACTGCGCCATCACTGCGCCATCGCTGCGCCATCACTGCGTCATCACTGCGCCATCACTGCGCCATCCCTGCACCCCTACAAAACGGAACTAGGATACAATTTGTATCATTTAGTGCACCTAATGTGGAATCAACGAAGCTGAACAAGACAGAATTTTTACAGTGCATTGATGCTATATCGTCATATTTACAGAAATTAAGATTGACTTTATACGATAGTCATCTGAAAGGGGCGGATACTATTCAAAACGAACACATTAATTGTAAAAAAGACTAAAAAGCTGGAGACTGGTTTTTCTAAAAACAGTTATCATTTGGTTGATCTCCCATGTTACTGATGATTTGCTGGAGACCGTTCATTATAATCTAAAATCATGATAATAGTAACACAGATTCTGAGGATTCTAGGGCGGGGAACCTAACCTCACGTTCTAATTTAAAGCGAGAAAGAAAAAATAATATCTTTTCTTTACTTTACGCAATATAGAAAAATATGAAAGCATTATTTCTATATTGCGGAAAACAGAGCTAAATAACGTCTGCGCATGCATGAGACTTTGGCGCGGAAATCCGATTTTGTGGTTTGTAAGTGTTGATTTTCTATTCTGTTTTTTCGACGTTTTGTTTGTCTGGTTTTTGCCAAGAAACGGACCTTAGAACTCAATGGAATCTTTTTTTATCGTCAAGTTTACGTACAGGAATAATAAGAAGTAGCACATGGCATGTAACTCTGAGGGCTAAAGTTTTTAACAAAACCATTTTTGCCAACGTTCGACAGGCCTTTATTTTTCGAGATACTTATTTCTTTCCTCCAAATTCTAAGCAATTTCCTTATTTTTCAAACGACCACCTTATTTTTCAGGTTTAAGTACCGAAAAAAAAAACCGCGTGCACGTGAGCCCACGTTCCCATTCGCTGAGCTGTAACGTGGCCTTTGCGTTACTCAGCTCTGTTTCAACAGGAAATGACAATCGGGTGTCTTCCCTTGTCATGGAATAGCACAATTACCCAGAATTCTTTTGGGCATGAAGGAGGCAACTTGAGAAGTACGAGACTGGCCCTCATCAAATGGCTCAAGCGCGGCCGGCAGAAAAAGTGAGAAGACGATTTCTATCCAGATACTAAGCAGTAACCCTGGTGTGTGCAGTTAACGTAGACGTTTGACTTCCTGAACAAATTTTTGTCATAGAAAATTGGCGACAAAGTTGTGCTTTTTCCGCTGTGATCCTCGTATCAAAGGAACGGTGTAATGTAAATAAGAGCATAACCAGATTTAAATTTGCAGATTACTTTTTCTCTCACTGCTTAAGTCAAACTCTACATCTCTATGCAATAAGCGCATTCAAAATCGCCTCATATTACTTTATATTGTTTTTTTCTTACGTATCAGCTAAGTTGCGGAATACGCTACCTGATTTTGTTTACTGGTTTCAAAAGAGAATCCAGGGCCGCATTTTGTACAGCGGCCTTTCTTTTTAATTGGTAGATCTTTAATTAGTAAATTTTCAGCTCCGACTATTACATTTCTAGCTTTTTGATTGGCTAAAAAACTCCGACTATGAGCCAATAGTCGAAGTTTTACGTCATATGGAAAATAGTGCGCCAAGATGCTCTTTCCGGACGCTTTGTACAATTGTGGAAATAAAAATCGGCGGCAAAACCCGAGCTGAAAATTTACTAAATAACAATTATTCCATGAGCCCGAGTTGGATATGAAGTGATTATGACCAACTCGCCCTAAGCGCTCGTTGGTTATTTTATCACTTCATATCCAACTCAGGCTCATGGAATAATATTATGCATTTAGTAGGTATCTGTATATGCTATGTATTTTAGCTGTAAATGTAATGTCTCGAAGATATTAGCTCTTGCAGTTAGCCTAAAATTCGAGATGAAATAAAGTTTATGCATGCATACATGTATGTATGTTACCTTTAGTAGGGCGCGTGCGCACAGCTTTGTAATCTGCGACCTTCAGTGCTTACCACATGTCAGATAAAATGACTTTTCTCTTGTATATTTAACCCATCGAATTCTTACGTTAAATTGACAAGGGCGGTTTGGAGCTGTGAGTAGGCGTGGGATTTGTCACATATGGTTTAGGGGCCGACATATCTCTCCCTCAATGCCGTACCGGGAGGCAAGGTCGGTAGCAGAAAGCAGCGAAGGGCCAACTGCGTCCAAAAGCGATCGCACGGGCCGAAATCCCGGGATGACTCGTTTGGTACGACGCTCCAGCGCCGGTGTCTGGAGGTACTGCGTTTTTCTCTCTTGTTCAAACATTCCGTCGGCGCATGCGTAAATGTTCCCTTCTCGTGGAATGGCAGAATTACCCAGAATTCATTTGTGCATGAAGGAGGCAACTTGAGAAGCACGAGACTGGCCCTCGTCAAATGGCCGAAGCGCGGCCGGAGGAAAAATTGAGAAGACGCTTTCTAGCCAGATACTCAGCAGTAACACTAGTGAGTGCAGTTAACGTAGACTTTTGACTTCTGAACAAATTTTTGTCATAGAAAATTCGCGACAAAGTTGTGCTTTTTTCGCTGTGATCCTCGTATCAAAGGAACGGTATAATGTAAATAAGAGAATAACCAAATTTATATTTGCAGATTACCTGTTCTCAAACTACTAAAGTCAAACTCTACATCTCTATGCAATAAGCGCATTCAAAATATCCTCATATTACTTTATATTGTTTTTTTCTTACGTATCAGCTAAGTTGCGGAATGCGCTACCTGATTTTATCCGTACCACTGAGTTTACTGGTTTCAAAAGAGAATCCAGGGCCGCATTTTGTACAGCGGCTTTTCTTTTTAATTAGTAACTATATCTATAAATATTATGCATTTAGTATGTATCTGTATATGCTATGTAGTTTAGCTGTAAATGTAATGTCTCGAAGATATTAGCTCTTGCAGTTAGCCTAAAATTCGAGATGAAATAAAGTTTATGCATGCATGTATGTATGTATGTTACCTTTAGTAGGGCGCGTGCGCTCACTTTGTAATCTACGACCTTCAGTGCTTACCACATGTCAGATAAAATGACTTTTCTCTTGTATATTTAACCCATCGAATTCTTACGTTAAATTGACAAGGGCGGTTTGGAGCTGTGAGTAGGCGTGGGATTTGTCACATATGGTTTAGGGGCCGACATATCTCTCCCTCAATGCCGTACCGGGAGGCAAGGTCGGTAGCAGAAAGCAGCGAAGGGCCAACTGCGTCCAAAAGCGATCGCACGGGCCGAAATCCCGGGATGACTCGTTTGGTACGACGCTCCAGCGCCGGTGTCTGGTGGTACTGCGTTTTTCTCTCTTGTTCAAACATTCCGTCGGCGGATGCGTAAATTTTCTGGCTCTCCGATACGTAGCCTACCAAAAAAAAAAAAAATTAAGATGCTGGTTCAGTTACAAGGAATTGACATTTTAGTTAAATAAACAGATTCTACAGGCATAAACTCGTAAGGTAAGAAGCGCGCCTGTCTGGTCTTCTCGAGCCAGAGGTGAGAGATGGTTTCATGCAGACTGAGGATCCGCATATAAATCCGGCAGCGTTTAAATTATGAGCCATGCATTTTCCAACGCAAATCACCGTATTTGCTTTAAGTGTCCATTGGTTTGGCTAAAGTGAAATTGCAGGCAGCTGGCGGGCCGCGAGGGAATGGCACTTGATGCTTTGAAAAGGTACCGCGGCTTCGGCGCTGTCGGAAAATCCCTTTCCGCTTCTTCCGCTCATTTTTTATCGCTTAATTCGCCACTCCTAGAGCTTGCACTCGCTCATTAGAGTCCCCGCTAGCAACCCCCGACTAATAAATGGCAACGCCACTTCATTTGGCTTAGGAAACTCTCTCTGCGTTCTATTCGCTATTCTTTTTGTCATTACTTAGCCTGCTAGCCTAGTTTTTTTTTTTCAGAGACGCTTTGCACACCGAATAAATCCACTGGAAACCTGGCTTACAAGCTAGTCAAGTTTGAGAAGTAAGACGTCCGGATTTTGCAGTTTTGAACCAGTAAGTCCACTAATCATGGACTTCAGCTTATTTGCCAAGCCTCAACAATTAAATTAATACTGGCTCGCGACGATGTCAAAATGGCGAGTGGCCAAGGTCGTTATTCTCTTTGCTGTCCGAAGTAATTGTGGCCTCTAGGGACGAACATGGTTACATGAACGATGTTGATTGATATTATTTGATCATGCAAATGAAATAGGGAATTTGGAATTATTACAGGAGCTCTTGACATCGAGTAAGTAAACATCGTGGCTAAAACCAAAAAACAGATTATTTAGACCCTGATATTACCTCAACCAGGTCTCATGAGATTAGAGGTAGTAATGAGCTGTTTTTGTTTGTTTGTTTTAAGTTTCAGCACTCCGTAAATAGCCTGATTCCCAACTGTATTTTGCTTTTGTGATCTCATTCGCGCATTGTAAGTCAGTGAAACTAACCCAGAGATATGAGACATCAATTCGCGTAACTCATGCCCTACTCTTTGCCAACAGTGCTTGGGTCGCCTTTTTATTCAACCTGCCAAATTGTTAACAGAAAGAGTTATGAGAAGGGGCCTTCGTCACGAGCCCATCTGGAGCGTGCAACTTCCATACAGCGTCTGTGAAACGGAGTTTTCACAAGTAGGTTTATTTTTAGACTAGCCCTTCTCGCGAATTAGGTCAAAAAACAAAGGCAGTTCCGGTTCGGTGACCCTATGACGTCAGCTTAATTTCTTGTAATTGGTCATCGGGCTCCTGTGGGAGTCTAATTAGCGGGAAATTCAATCTAAAAATAACCTTACTTGTGAAAACGCCGTTGCACGAACACAGTAGAGTTGTAGGCTCCAGATGGGCTCCTGCCTTCGTTTTATATTCCTTATCAGACAAGACTTGAAGTCTAACCGTGCCATTTGAAGACGTGATAACAAAAGGAACGCTTTCTCCTCAGTTCTTGTTCGGCTGAGGGTCGATCCAGCCGCTGGTCCGACTCGGTCTCCCCCCCCCGCCCCCCCATCGTAGTCTCATGCTCAACAAACTCCATGAAAATTTGACAAAAGCCACAGAAGTCATCGAGGGCTAGTTCCGGGAAGGATTATTACATAGATTGCTGCGTAATTAACTGCAAAGTGTAAAGCAAACAAGCTTTGCGATTACAAACTCTGCTGGATTAACAACAAAAACGTTACATTGATTTCTCTGACGTATAGCCGCCCGACAAGATTTTCCTAATGGAATTGACAAAAGGCTTCTTTACGCAAAACGAGAAGGACTTATTAAGGATACCCAACAAACGCAGTACCATTTTGATCATCAGGACCTTTGGCTAGAACAAAAGACCCTAATTAACTTCAAGTTAAACTGTCTTCTTATGTTGCTTGCGATAATTTTTGAGAGGTTCGGTCGAACGGGGCCTTTAAACATGGCCTTTTAACATTTGTAACTGGTTGGGTTGATATCCAAACTCGAACAATAGGTATTCCTTTTTCTCTTCGAGTGACCTCAAACGCATTTTTGTTAATCGTTTCGACACCATTTTAGGACTAAGCCAGCCTTAATCCGACCTTTGCCGTAAATTCGATTAATTAGGCCTCAGTAGAATGAACAATTAGCGCGATCTCTTTGTGTGCAGGTATTTAAAGCACAATGAAACCTATCAGGGAAAAGCGTTTTTTCAAATATTTGAATAAATTTCGCTAAAAAGCGTCAAGATCTAGTTATTGTTTATGTAAATCTTAAAGCGGCCAGTGCAAAGAGTGAGGCCAAGAGATACGCTTGTGTACAAGAAACTGTGACCTCTGTGTTTCGACACTTAACCATTGTAAAGCGCCCTTATGAAGTTTATATACTATTAGCACAGTGGCACTTCACGCGAGAAGAAATAGGTAAGTACAAACTTTTATTTATGTTAGCATGACACACGACTAAGCTTTATAGCATGCAAAACACATCACTCAGTTATAGACACACTGACACACACACACGAGAAGAAAGGTATTCTTCCGAATGTGTTGGCAGACGTTTCCTCTCAAGAAGGCGGCTCCGTGCATGCTAGCGAAAAATGAATCGAATTCATGAGCGTTCAAAACTATTCAGTATTGAAATATTGAGACACAATCCTTTCAAGTTAGAAGTGTTCTTTCATGCGAATGCAAAATTCCGACGTAACGTAGCTAAACGTCGTTTTTATATAAAATCCTAGCATGATAAGAAATACCAAATAACAACTGGAACGGAGTTCAACTGCGTTCAAAGCTCAGACTGTTTCGCCCAAAACGAAAGAGAAGCCTATAATAGGAAATTTAAGAAAACAAGTTCTAACTTGATGGACTGATGATGGTGAGTGAAGTACGGCACAAGAAGAGCCACCTTACCGCCAAATCATCAAGTAACATTTTCTGGCTTTAGGCTGAAGAAAGCTCCAGAAATTTTCGTCGGACACGTAGCAGAATCGCTCTTTATTTTCAAAAGAAAGACATTTCTTTTTTTCGCTAGAAAATACAATTAAAAGATCAGTTTTGGAAAAAGGTGATCGGATTTGCTTGCATGGTTTTAGTCACCGTTGTGCGACATTCAAGAAACTGGCCCCTGCTAAAAAAGCTATTTACAAATGTCGTGTAAAAGTACGACTCGCGGAGAGAGTTGTAAGCGATTCGTCTTACTCTCACACCCTCGAAAACGGAACGGTTTAACTTTGACATCGATTGCGCAACGATTGTGTATTTTTTCTTACATGAAACTAGCCTGAAAATCTGTTGTCTGTTTTTGCCAACAAAGACGCTTACGTAACTTGTAGGGTTTAAGCCTGTTCCTCGACACACTCTGCCAAAACTACATGTGAATTTTGCGAAAAGAAAATAATTCTTACCACAAAGATCTGGAACCCAGAGCCAAGCATACGGCTCGTAATTCTTATATTTTGCTCCACTAGTACTTTGGAAATTTCCAGCTACGCGGACCTCCAAAGTACACGATTAATTACGAATTATCTAATTGATCTGGCAAGCACTAAGTCTGCCTGTATTCAGTATTTGTCTCTGTATTGGGTTTCCATGCACCTCTCTTTTCCTCCATTAGGTAAAAAGCGTGTTGTTTATTTGCTTCTTTTGATAAAATAATCAACATTTTTAATTGTTGATCAAAACACCGGCCACTTCTGAAAACTGATATCACCATTTGGCGGCGTTCTTTAAAGAGCGAGCCAGTAGAATATACGTTATTCTTACTCAATGACATGAAAATAATTAAATGGTTTTCAGGAGTTAGTGGACAGTAGATTCGATATTTTCCAGTGCTTTTTGTGTGATCAAGTGTATCATTCTGTCTGACCGTGCGTCAGTGCTGGCAAGCAAATAGGCCCGCAAAGCGTACATACTGTTTAATGCCGTATTGTTGAGCAACGCTACAAAGTTTTAAAAGCGCATGCCTGTGACGTCAGGACGACATTGCTGGTGTGCCAAATTAAGAAATCGAGGCCATGCTGATGTCGAAATGTGATCCCCAAGGAATTGTACTTTATTGTTTTTCAAATATTGTTCTTCGTTTTGGTTGAAACGTTATCACTGGGTGAATAGCAATTTGTTTTGTTCTGTTTCCAAAGCAAACAGTATAGATCAATTTCTCATCACCATGAAAAACCAACAGCTATATGATAAACAGTTTACGAAATGGAAGTAGATAAGTTCCGTTGTGTTGCAAGCTGTGTTTGCGTTGATTTAATCGACATATTCAAGAGAATTTCATGGGCTTTTTTAAAACTTTATGCCAACCGGTTGCAATCATGTAAATTACATTTTTATCTTCTCAACAAAATGTACTTGTTTGTCCATATAATTCTTCCGCTCGCATTTTGCTCACGGCGTGGTGACTGCCCAATTCTTATATAATAGAACATCCAAAAGATTCTTTAATTGAGTACACACCAAGGCAATTCTTATTTCGGTTTATTGAGATTATGTCCAAAAACAGAAGTGTGGGTTGAAAAGGCATCATTTCTAGGCTTCGAGAAAGTTCCATGCAAATCTTTTTTATACTCCCAAGAAACCAGGGATTTGCATTACAATTTTTAGAAGTGCGAACTGGCGTCATCTATCAGTATTGAACACAAAACCATGCAATTAGGGGGTTATATGCTCTAAGACTTAATTAGTTGCATCGAGTACTGAATTCCATTTCAACGAGATGGCTCAATGTTAGGTTTTCATCGCCATATTCGAATATTGGGAGGGTAACACGCCCTAACTTAGAGGATGAGGAGTTTCAATTGCCAGAACTTCACGAATCTCCTTTATGACAGGAAAACTTTTCAGACCCCGAAGTTGATATTTTATAGAAAAGATTACGCTATTATTAATTCCCAGTTGGATAATTAGAATTAAAACCCAAAACAAGGGAAAATAAATAAAGGAACGCCCTAACGCCCTTATTCTGCGTTTTTCAAGTCTCTTCAATGATGCTCTTGCTCTCGATGGATAACTCGTTGTGTGTACCAATCACTAAATCTTTTTTGGGGAACAACTCTCGATATAAATGGTTGTTCCAATATATCATCATAAACTGCAAAGTCTTCGAAAGGAAACGAGGAATAAAATGTTTGCATGTTCAGTAATAAGTTGCCAAAAGGCATCTCTATTTATAAATGATTTGTTGGGCCCCTTTTCTTTCTTAACTCGATCATGATAATCATTGTTGATGAAACAGTGATCAACGAAAACTCCGTCTTTTACTTATTTTGGGTTTTTTTATCCGACTTAAAAAGATCGGGTTTTTTCCTTACTTCTTAAATGTCCAGTCTCTCTGTGCCAGCTTATGTTCATGACACAAGACAGTTTTCACTTCAAGTGAAGCGTTTGAAATAACATGTAAAAGTAAAGTTTTTTGTGATCATATATATATATGTTCTTCATAAATATTGAATAATCTCTTGTTTTTTCTTATAATAAGAAGCCTCATTTCAAAGGAATTCCTAACCTTAAAGCAAATGGAAAGCTAATTTTGTACACAGCCGATTTTTGAGCGACAACAACAAAACTATGGCCCAGAAAGTATCCACGGATTTCACAGATATGCATATGACGTCATGGCAGCCATTTTCGTTCCCAAAACAAAGTAATCGCAGCCATGTTGGTGTACCAAACTAATCTTCTATCTGCATTGTTATGTAAATATTCTCTTTATTTCGGTTTTACAGCGTGGCTGCTAAAAGCTTTATGTCAGCCACTGCAAAACCGTCAAAGGATCTCAAGGAGCTTAACACCGGTTAAGGTTATTCACCAAGGACTCAAAGATATATAAACCCGCCACGTGGAAAAAAAAACGTCTTATGGGTTCAGGTCTTCGAGATCGAGTTTGAGTTTTGAGATTTGTCTTTCGATCCAGTGTTAGAATTTTTGGCAACATTACCCACAAAACGAGGTAATCATTTAGTGAGCATTGGAAATAGGAATTATTACATTATCAGTACAGAATGGTTGAAAATCAAAAACATTTTCACCTTTTTCATTTATTTTTCTTACAGATACAACAATGAGGCAGATATTGAGCGCAATCTTCTTCTTTATTTTGAGTGTAAAGCTTACCCAAGGAACAGCAAATTTTACAAACGCAACAAACGCCAGCATTACCACAAACAGCAGCAGTAACAGTCCCAATGTTACGACAAATCTCACCACTTTGTACATTGGAGCGTTTTTTGATCTCGACAGTAAGAGCGGATACGGTAGGCTGCCAATGGCGGAACAGGCAATAGAAGAGGTTAACAATAACGAGAATATATTGCCAGGTTATCGCCTTGAACTCGTGCCAATCTCAACGCAAGTAAGTGGTTATATAGCCCGTACAAGAAAAAAGTCAGATGGAAATTTACAGATTATAGGTTATTAATTTAAAAGAACTAGACTACATGCCACTGAACTACTTTCAAGCTTTCAAGACTCCCTGCAATGGTGCCCTAGGGCATGATTTCCTGCAAAATATTGAGAGCTAAAGGTTGTGACCGATTTCCCACGAAAAGCCCTTAACTTCCAACATTCGACAATGACAGGCTTCTTAGAACTGAGGCGATCCGGTAGAACCTGTCTTTGTAAAATCCTTTCTTACTTTTTTTCGCAGGGAAGCTTTGGGTTTGGACAGAAAGTTTTCTATGAGTATCTTAACAAAGGACCTAAGAAAATCATGTTGCTGGGACCAGGAGAGGATTCATTAGCTAAATCAATCGCGGCGTACGCTGGGATCCCTGAAATTAGTCTGATGCAGGTGGGTATACCACAGCGAATCTCGACATGCGTTATTCACAGAAATAAAGTTTGCATTTACAGGAAAAGATCGAACCATCCATCTTGTGTCGCGCACTGAACAGTACCACTCACTAGAGGAAAGTATCGCTTAGCAGCGCCGGTTCATTTTTTGAACGCCAGAGATAAAAATAGGCTTTAATTGTACCTTACATCGCAACTGACACTCAACATTATATTGTTAAAATGACTTGCCTTGTTACTCCAAACCCTTGAAATTCATTTTTGTAGTTGGTAGCTTACTTTGGAAAGATATAAAAATTGATTATAAAGAGCCACTTCCTCAAGAGTTGTTTTACCCCTTTACGAAGGGAAAATCATTGTACTTTTGCTCACGCCTACAGCATTCCTCACATTCGTATCCATTGTTGAAAATGAAGTGTCCAATTAATGGCATTTTTTCAAACCTGATTAAAGTCATTTACATTCTCTACTACGTTAGACGGCAAAAGACTCCTACAATGTAATAGCATGAGTTCAGGTGTACTTATGTTTTGGTGACTGCTATTGATTAAAAAAAAATTGTTTTTGGCTCCCCGTTCCCGGGTTCCTGTTCCTACTTCCCTGTCCGATATTTTTCATTCATCACTCTCCGTTAGTTCACAGGCTTTTTTAGAGTCGAGCGTACGGCTAAATAGCTTAAGTTAGCATTCTTTGCATTCCACAGTTCTCCTATGGAACCAATGATTTGGAGCTCGCCAGCAGACGAGACTTGTATCCCAACTTTTTTCGGACGGTAACATCTACAGCGTCACTGGATGCACCAAGAATACAATTCATTAAGGCGTACGGATGGAACGAGGTGGGAATCATTTATGGAGATAGTGTGGATCATTTGAAGGTAAGCATGCCTAGAATAAGCTACGATGCTTTCGTTATCCGAGAGGAGTACGATCCACTCCACTAATTTACCATTTGAATCACTGAATCATGCCTGTACAGAAGTAGAAAACTATGACTGGAAACAGGAGTCC
Source organism: Montipora capitata (assembly GCA_949126865.1). NCBI lineage: Eukaryota > Metazoa > Cnidaria > Anthozoa > Scleractinia > Acroporidae > Montipora > Montipora capitata. The sequence goes on along the minus strand of OX421457.1, from coordinate 1,198,483 downwards.
ATGACTAGGAGCGAACAACTCCCACACGAACCCTATGTCATAGCATTTTTGGAGACAGATGTATTTGTAGAATACCTTTTCCGTAAGAAACAAAGGCAGTTCCGGTTGGATGAAGCTATGACGTCAAGTTAGTTTCTTGTGATTGGTCATCCGGCTCCCGCGGGAGTTTCATTCGCGGGAAAGACGTTTCTAAAAAAAATACAGTTGGTCTGTCAAAACGCCCGACCAGAAGTCAATTTGCAGGAATGCTTCTACTACTGGGCTCCTGCTGGAATAGAACATCAAGTATAACACTTTGAATGATCGTGTTTCGCATACCTGATTGTGTTTTAATTCATGTTTTTATCGTTTTTTTTCCTGTGTAGTTAATAATGGTAATTGAACTGAGTGAAGTGCAATTTGGTCTGAAAATCATACGTGTGATTTCAAAATCAAACGAGCGCGTAGGGCGAGTTCGATTTGAAATCATAAGTATGATTTCAGACGAAAATTGTACTCCACTCAGTTCAATTACCACTTTATTACATCCATTTAGAAATCATACAATCATTATTTATGGCTAAACTACAGGATTATAGTCAGTACCAACATTTTATTCATCTTCTTGGGAACAAAAGTTTCAAAATTCTCCATACAATGATTTTCTTTGTCTTTCATTTTCCTGAAATTTGATTGGTTACCTTAAACAAGCCTTGAAATCTGATTGGCTGTTTTGTTTTAGTGTTCCTTTCTCATTTGCTGGGAAATGGTGCGATTTAGAGCAAAAGATAGTGCGATTTGGAAATAAATCGCATGTGCAGCACGTGCAGCACGATTATTTTTCCTCTTTTAACCAATGATATTATTGCTTTGTGGCGTTGCATAAGCCATCGTCAATTCTTACACTTCCTATTTATACCCATGTGATGTAAACGGGTACATATTGCGCGTTGATTGGCTAGAAAGCAAAATACTTGCGGGAGACAAGGCAAGGGGCCTAGGCGGAGCGGCCCAGTTGTTAGGGCGCTTGCCTTGAGATCCTGGGATCCCGGGTTGAAGACACCGCTCTGACCACTGGTTGAGTCCCTGATTCAACTTCTCAGCTGCACTTGTAAATAGCCAACTATCTTGCCTCCGGCCAGTTGGGATTCTTAACAGTTGCCTTGAGTGTTGAATGTTCTGTTCTGTTGTGATTATGTTTCATTGGCCCTGAAAAGCCCCTATGGGGAGTGGTCAATTAAGTATGCATTGTATTGTTTTACTAAAACAATAGCGCATGAGTTGGAGCTTCCCTATATGCACTATATCCTTGAGTCAACCTTCGCACGTATCTTTCTATTTTTAGAACTCCACCTTCAGCTGGAGACTCACATTTACATCAATTTACATCAATTTGCACATTGCTTGTGCTATTTTTGTCTTCGTTTGAAAAAAGGTCGACTCATAGGGCTTGTATGGGAGAGGCGAACTCCTACTCATGGACTTCTGACTAAAACAACTTTGCCACCAAGTATTATCCTTTCTAGCCATTGTAGCGGAGGATCTGAGAAATGGGGGAGAATCGCTTCGTCGGGGGAGGGGGATCACAGAATGTCTTTTATCCACCATAAGTTTGCATGTCCTTATTCCACAGCTCTCCAATCAGTTAGCAGCAAGATTGAGACAGAATAATATCAACGTTTTAGCCGAGGTGCGGTTACAGGCAAACGATCCAGCAAGAGCCATCCGAACTATAAAGGTAAAGAGTGTTATAAAATGAATTCAAAAAAGGGAGGGAAACTGCACGTTTTCTGGCTGGAAGGATTATTTGAATGTATGCTGGCGAACAGGCTCTCTGAGGGACAATGACTGGAAGAAGTTCCTTTTTCTTTTGTTTTTGCCCCACCAAGAGAGAGTGCACCAAGAGCGAGCTGACAAGCTCTTTGACTCTATTTCCCTTTGGTATTGCAAAGACCAACGACAGTGTTGAGGAAACAAAGGCTGAAAGATCGTGACAAGAGACTTGCTAACAATTGCGACCCGTCGATAAATAACCTTGTCTCCAGGCTCTTCTTGGCTTTCAAAATAACAGTGAACATGTTGAAAGCTGAAGAAACCCTGGGATTGAGGATGATGGATGAAAGTGAGGTTGCAATTGACCTCGTTTTAATAAAAACCTCACTGCTACTCTTCTGTTGAGACGAACTAGTGCGGATGAGAAGGACTTGAAAAAACTACCGAGGTGATCACCTCCAGCCTTGATGCCATTCAGTGGCCTGGCCACTAAGTTCAGAACTGTAGAATGCTATGCAACAACTGAATCTAATAATTGTTTTATTATTCATAAAATGAAGAGCATAGAATGACAAGAACTGACATAAGGATTTCATCGTACAGGGTATATCCTCTTACAAAAAAATATTTTCAAACTTACAAAATTTGGTGCTTCTCCCATAAAACCCATAATTCAGTATTATATGCAGATGTGATGTAACGAATACATAATAATTTCCTTTGTTTTGCAAGACAATAACATTTTATTGTGCTCCTTTCATCCAAAAAGAACGGGCCCGTTCTTCTACGTTTCCTTGCATTTGATAAGTTGACGAAATGACCCACAAACGTGCGTTCAATCTGGTTTTACAGGACAAAGGAATACACGTTATCCTCGGAATTTTCCCTTTTAATGCGGTGACAAGGAGGATGATTTGCGAGGTGAGGAAACCACAGCGTGGTATTACAGTGTGACTTTTTTATCCTGCAATACATTATTTTTGTACGTATTTTCACGTTTTTTTTTTGCAAATCCATTTTCCCCATGCTTGTTCCAGTTCACCCATGAGAACACGCAAGAGGGTATCTAACCGGGTCCTTTGGCTTATTATTTTTTGTCAGGCTTATCGACAGAAGATGTATGGTCCACATTTCGTTTGGATGTTGATAAACAGTGTTAATAACAATTGGTGGATACCAAAGAAGGGTGAAGACATCGCTTGCTCGGATTTGGAAATGAAATGTCAAATTCAGAACCATTTTTCCTTTTACCACACAAGAATCATCGCTTCCAAGAAGCGTTTTTACAGCTACGCCAATAAGGTAACTACAGATGTAAAGTAAAAGTATTGAGTGTCGGTCGTCAGTAAAACCAACTTTAACTTATCAAGTTACTTCAGCCAAGACATTTAATACAACCAATCAGATTTGGATTTAGTTTAGTCGCGTCATGATTGTTTTGGAAGGAAAAAAACTTTAATAGGAACTTTTTTTGTCTAGCTGTCCTAGCGCTGGAGCGCTAAAGGCTATGTACACATAAGCACAAGTAACATACGCAGACGCAGTAGCGTTTTGATAATTGGTACCTTTCATAGACCTTATTCATAAATGGAGGTCAATTTATAATTCTTTTGTCCACGTGCAAATTAGCCTACCAAGCCTCATTTTCAATTCACTGTATGGTATCGAGGCTTGGTAGGCTAATTTGCACTTCGACAAAAGAATTATAAATTGACTTCCATTTAATTATGAATAAGGTCTATTAGAACAAAAGACACTAATTAACAACAAGTTAATGCGCCTGCGCATGCTGCTTATGCTTATGCTTGCGTCGTATGTGTAAATAAGGGAATAACATGACTTTTTGAGGGAATTTTTTTTTAGTGGTACTGTCATATTCCCTCAAAAAGTCATGTCATTATCATTATTATCAATAAACAAGGCCAAATGATATCAAGAATGCGAGTTTTAATAATACAAGCTAAGTGAATAACGAATTCAAAGTCACTTCAAATCATCATGTAAGTGTTGATTGACGATTCGACGACTGAAAAAACTGCAGTTCAAAACCGGAGTTTCGCAAATGAATCGTTTTCCCGCGTTTCCACGAATCACTTAGAAGTGTTGTAAAGACGATGAGTTCAGGTGGCAACAGATTTGCTGAGAATTTGAGAGGAGCTGGCGTTGATACTTTTACAAGCAGCTAAAAGCCACGACTTAACTTAATTAATGTTGCACATGTTTGCCTATTGTGTCCGAATAAATCAAGGCCGACAATGAGGTCGAGACAACATTTCAAGTCTGCGCATTTTTTTTTTGTCTCACAGAACAGAAGTCAAATCATTGCTGACTACAATTCTCGTGTACAAAACAACGACGGTACATCAAACAAGAGCCAGAATTTTCTCGATGTTTACGATGCAGTGTGGTCGATGGCATTTGTATTGGACCAATCAAGAGCAGAGCTGTTTCATGTGCAAGGAAAAGTCTTGGAGAATTTGACGTATGGTGACACGAATGCAACCGCTGTGTTTAGAAGAAATGCAGTGAATCTGAACTTTCCCTCACCAAACATAGGGGTGAGAGAAAAATCTGTTTACTAAACACTAGCTTTGTAAACGTACTTCACTTTACATTTCTTATGTAAAATCTACGTACCATTTATATATTTCGTAGAAAAATTGATAGCGACTTTCCAAGTGAATGACGTAAAGCGAAATACTTTGAAAAATCGCAATAACATAGAAATGGATTCATAACAATTCGATGCAGCTACATGTAACTAGCTCAAAGCGCTGAAAAATGAGTGGGATTCAATTCGCCGTTGGTTTCGCCTCTCATTGGTTAAAAAAATGGCCCGAGATATTTTAGCCAGTACTCAAGCAGAGTGATTGCATGTGCGTTAATGTACCTATCGTCAAACGTTTTTAATTTTTAAAGATTATTCTGTCCCTCATTCTCCCATTTTTTTTTCTCGATGAAGATAACACATTTCGCGCGCTTTATGTATCTTAAGTTAACAAGACCGGGAGTTTCTAGTGCCAAGACCGAAGGCAATTTTCCTGATTTGACGTCACAAACTAAAAATGCTCTTTCTATTATTACAGTTGAGTGTGAGGTACTACGCCAACGGTGACAGGAAAAACACGATTGTATTAAAACAGCTAGTGATCTCCGGTAAGGCATCTTCAGTATTGTGTGCATTGCATGGAAACACGTGACCTTTTGCTGTCTTGTGTTCATTGGACTTCCGTGAATTATTAAACGTCTAAATTACAAGCCTATTGAAGCACGGTGAAAGGTTCTCCATTTTACTGTCATAAAACGTAAAATGAGTGATTACTTTGGAAAATCACAACAGGAGCTGCGCACGCATAATAAAATGAACCTATCAAAATGCAAAAGCAAATATTTGCAGCCGGCGCTGAACGCGGGAAAAAAAGCGTGCAAACAAGTCACGTAGGTTTGTCTTTACCTCTGATTGACTAAGAAGAATGTAACGCATGGATTTAAAGCAAATGCTATAGTTCTTCAATATACCAGAGCCCCATATCTCGAAAATACTTTTGGTACTAATAGACCCCCGTCTTTGGTATGTGTACGGTCACCATTCATTTGAAAACGAATTTAATGGATATCTTTGCTCTTTTTTTCCTCCATGCAGATGGAAAGTTTAAGTTGATTAGTGGCGGGAAATACAGCGTAGATACCAAAGTATTTACTAAATCTACTGACGTTCATTGGTTTGGTAAGCGTGCTTTTTTAGTGATTTTAATATGAGCAACTCAGGCTGAAGCGAATTTTTCACAATCATTGAGTCTTTATTTAATTGATCAGTTCTTTTGATATGAGAGCAAATTAATCCTCAAAATAATGCTTTCTTGTCTCTGTCGTCATCGTCGCTGTCATCACCGTAAAAGGAACATCATCATCGTTATTTGCCTTTATCGTCACCATCACCAGCGCAGGAGCTCATCAAGAGGAGCCTCTATCTCCTCTAATTCCTTGAGTCAACCCTTTCCCGAGTAAATTTATTTTTAGGAACAGGTTTTTCCCGCGAAAAGTATCATAATTCCCTTGACGCTGAGATAGCTCTGTTTTGATTGGCTTTTACAACAGTGGGCGTGCTGAATGTCCCAAGTGTGCTTGGCTTTTACAACAGTGAGCGTGCTGAATCTCCCAAGGGAGATGTTCTTTAAATAAATCTATTCGGGAAAGGGTTGACTCCGAGGCCAAGTATGGGAGATAGAGGCTCCTCTTAATGAGCTCCTGCCAGCGTCAATGTCATCGTCATCGTTATCGTCATCGTCATCGTCATCGTCATCGTCATCATCCTCATCGTCATCGTCATCACGATTACCATCATCCTCATCGTCATCGTCATCACGATTACCATCATCATCATCGTCATCGTCATCGTCGTCATCATCATCATCCTCATCATCGTCATCGTCATCGTCGTCGTCTTCACCATCGTCATCATCATCATCATCATCATCATCATCATCGTCATTGTCATCATCCTCGTTATCACTATCGTCATCCTTGTCGTTATCGTCGCCAACGTCACGATCATCATACCATCACTGTAGTTATCGGCAACGTTGCCACCATAAAATTATTAACACCATAAAGTGAGAAGCCAATTTCTCAGCTAGTTACACTTGGTATCATCACTACTATCTATTCTATACTATACACACCCGTATAGACCACTTTCACAAATGGCAGCCAACTTGACAGTCTTTTATGAGTGAAACCTATTGATTCATTTTGGAACAAATCCTCTCAGACCATCGATTAAACGCGTAGTAGCGAGGCTGGAAACGCTTCATAAGCCACTTTCGAAAATACCATAATACTCTTTGTTTGTCCCGCCCAAATTTTGCATAAGCATTGTTTTTGTTTTCTCTTGGGACCATTGTAAGTCCCAAGGGAAACTGGAAACAATGCTTATGCAAAATTTTGGGGACAAACAAAGAGTATTATAATATTTTATTGGGCCACCATTTTGAATGAGGCCTATTCTTCTCGAATAACTTTATTTCATTTTCATATTGAAGCGGGTACACCTTACACCAAGACACAAGAGACCTTCACTTATCGGACAATTGACCGCAATCTGTTCATCGCCTTGATTGTTCTTGCTTCTCTTGGAATTGTTTATGCTTTGTCCTGCCTTTTGATGTTGGTGTTGAACTTCAAGAAAAAGTAAGTAAAACTGTGGAATACGGCTTGCCCAGAAACAACATGCTTACAATGAAAGTGCGCGCGGGGCCGTACGAGCAATAATAATAATAATAATAATAATAATAATAATAATAATAATAATAATAATAATAATAATAATATGACACACTTTACTGACAATATTTGTCGTTGTAATTTTCAGAATTGTTCGAAACTCTGGTCCACTGATAAGTTTGCTGATAATCATTGGCTGTGTCTTAAATTACGTCACTGTCATTCTTTATGGGTTTGACTATTCACTGGTGTCAACAGATGTGGTCACCAGACTTTGTCGGGTACGTAAAACGCATGCCTACTGCTTCAAACTTACGTTTAAAGGCTATCGCACCTACTGGGGCCCGTTTCTCGAAAGTCCCGGTACCTTTTCGGGCCTGGGGCCCGTTTCTCGAAAGTCCCGAAAACTTTTCGGGCGCGAAAAGCCATTTGTGAAATAGTGCCAACCACTAGTGTTAGAAAGCCGATCTTTTAAGATGTTTTCAAGGCAACAAAAAGAAAACTAACTGTGAAGTTTGGCGAATTAAATCCTCTCCGTTCTTGAGATACTAAGGGAATTGTGACACCCGAAAACGCCCCGTAAAGTTTCGGGACTTTTGAGAAACGGGCCCCTGAAAAGCCATTTACGATACTACCTTCCGCTTGTTTTCATAAGCTGATCTTTAAACATGTTTTCAAGATAACAAAAAGCAAAAATGATAGTAAAGTTTGTTGACTTAAAACATATCCGTAAAAAAAGTTTAAGGACTTTCGAGAAAGGAGTGGTTCGAGTTCGACAGGAGGAAATTGACATGTGGAGACCATTGATTCATAGCCTGCGAATGGCTGTTTTTTGACTATGATTATAAGCGATTCTCGGACCACAATCAAGGTTGCTGATGTTAGAAAGCATTGCGTCCACGTGAAACGACAGGTGAATCATGAAAATTCTTTAACTTATTCTAAATCGTCTCTCTAGCTCTTTTCTGAAGTCGCTAGATAGCTGTAGCTAACAGGTAACAAATGTGCTAAAACCAAACCGCTCCTGTCTTTTCCCCTTGTCTTCTCTTTTATTTCGGTTTGAGAGAATTTCGCTTTTGGCAGATACAAGATGAACTATTCTGGGAAACAGGATAAATTGAAACTTTGTCTCTTGGTTTTCATATCGTGAAGTAAGACTTACGACAACTTAATTTGTTGTTTGCAGGCGCGTGCTTGGACATTCGCCATCGGCTTTACTCTGTCAGTCGGAGGACTAACAGCTAAACTGTGGATAGCCTACAGTGTGCTCAAAGAACGATCCGTCAGGAGTAGGGTAGGGCTTTTCTTATTTGATAAAGTTTTTAACTTTAAAAATCTGTACTGAGCCATAACTTTGAAGTAATAGGATAAGCCATACTTCTGATACTTCATTTCGCCAAACAAAATGCCGACCGTATTGTTAAGATAAAGGTTCAATGCGAGCCACGTTTTTTTAAATATATTTATGAGCAGATTTCACTTCCGGAATCTCTAAAAGCAAGAGAAAATGAGGGGACAGAGAGGGAGGCTCAGGGCGTTGGCCGGGATATGTCATGTCCACGAAAGTTATTTGCAGACGAGCGGAAGTCTTTGTTCTAGCGGAAGTCTGTCTCCCGAGACGTCCGCATGCAGTCTTGCCTCGCTCTCAGGTTCTTAGTGAAAAGAGAAAATGGCGGCGCACGTTGGAAGGTTGATGAATATTAATATTCAATCAAACATCAGACCGAGGTTGGCCTGTATGCGGACGTCTCGAAAAACAGACTTCCGCTAGAACAAAGACTTCCGTTTGTCTAAAAATAACTTTTGTGGACATGACATATCCCGGCCAACGCCCTGAGCCTCCCTCTCTGTCCCCTCATTTTCTCTTGCTAAAAGCTTCTCTCGTGCAGTTGTCTTTCACCTATGTTTCGTCCTGAATGCCAAGAACTGACTTCAAGTGGCGCCTTGTGTTCTTAAGGGTTTTTCAAGTGGAGATTGCTTTTTACACTAGAATATCGAGGCCTACTAGAAAACTGGCTGGTTAACGTGTCGGCGTCTACCTTCAGACACTCAACTTATATTAACATTAATTATGTAAACTTCTCAATTGTACGTCACAAGGTTGTAACTTATTAATATTATGTTAAGCTACGAGTAAATAAAGATTGCATTGTATTCTCTACTTGCACAAATAATAATAATAATAATAATAATAATAATTATTATTATTATTATTATTATTATTATTATTATTATTATTATTATTATTGTCCACATACGATTCCACAGAGCATACTCTTGGAATACCAGGAAGGTCATTGATATAGATGTTAAACAATGTCGGTCCGAGAATCGAGCCTTGCGGAATTCGTACACCGTGTCCTACTGCACGATTGTCTGATAAATGGGTACCAATGCGAATTGACTGACATCTGTTCGATAGATAACTTCTAAACCATTCAATAGATTTTTTTGATACGCCAAGATTGCGTAGTTTACAGAGCAGTATGATGTGGTGCAGACTATCGAAGGCTTTGGAAAGATCCAATGGTACTAAATGCAGTAAGACGTTTACTATCAATTGCATCGAAGATCGTATCTGTTATAAAGATGTTCAATGTTTCTGTGGAATGCAACGTTTTATTTCCGCTTTGGTGGACTGTAAGACGCTTGTTACGAGACATATATTCAATAAGTTGGTTTAAAGCTGCTCGCTCACAGATTTTTGAGACTGCTGGTAGCAGAGAAATTGGACGATTGGACGATTATCCAAGAGATAGAGATTAGGAGATTGGCGATTATCCCATAATACACTTCTATTACCCCCAAAAATTTAGCATAATTATTGTTTGTAATGTCGCCTGAAACATGAAGATGACCCCAGAGAAATCAATACACAATGCCTATGCAAATTTTTGGGGGTAAAAGCTTGTAGCTTTAATTTTCATCGTGTTTAAATTAAGGTCATCTATCTCTCTATCTATGGGATTTGTACAAGTAGAGAACTGTCAATGTTGTTGATTCAAATGTGGTTGCACTGTCTTTGAGCCACAGACAAGAGAGAACACGTCCACCCTACATGGGCCTCTTCCAATTCTCTATTTTCGAATTCCCCATAATACACTTTGTTTTCCCCCCAAATTTTGCATAAACTATTGTTTTCAAATGCTCTTGGGGACATTGCATTTTCCCAAGAGCATTTGAAAATAATGGTTTATGCAAAATTTGGGGGGCAAGCAAAGTGTATTATGGGGAATTCGAAAATAGAGAATTATAATTGTTTTCAATTTAAATTTAGCACGTGGTCATGATGTGCGGCTATTTTAAGGAAGACACCTGATTGGTTGTTTAGTTGTAATTGATCAATGGCCGCGCGACCATGGGAATGAGACCAAAATAACTTTCACAGCATGACGCGAAGCTTAAAAAAGATTGAAAAAAACTATCATGGAGTATGGGATGTGTTCTCTGCCCACGTCCTCTCTTGGCTACAGACTTACTCTCCAAGCAAAAGGTGCAGAGTTTAAGCTATTTTCAGCTCCACTGACTTTAAGGTTGTAACTTATTTTGATAGAATTCCATGACTTTCTGGATGCTGGGGATCCTGCTTCTTCTTGTCATCATTGACGTCATTATCTTGGCATGCTGGGAAGGCTTGGATCCCCTATATCGAGCTCTAAAATATGTCAGGTCTCAGCCAGAATATAAGTGCTTTGAGGTAAGTTGATGCCTTAGATTTTGGAGCTCAAACAAAAAAAAGAAAGAAAAAAACAATGTGCAACATTGTGCATCACCGAAAAGTGCTGCGTGGTTGCTTTCATTTGAATGTTTGCAATTGAGGACTTCTTACTCATTGTAAGAAGTTGGAAACATCTTGTTCAGTGTAATTAATGGCAGCACAGGAAGTTACTTCGCAGTAGCTTTCGTTTGGAGTTATACATAGGGATTACGCATTCATAGAATAAACATTTAGAGACACCATGTACAGCTTAAAACAGAGTACTTCAAGATATTAGGGACCTTAATTAAGATTCTACAACGCCAACGTTAACGAGAACACCACCAAAAAATAGCATTTAACAATCGCTCCGCACTTGCGGTGTGAAGATTTGTACATTTCTTTACAGTTCTCTGCAAATCTACAACCTGAAATGACCAAGTCTCAAGCTTTGAGGACAATGTGAGCAAATAGCAACGAATTTTTTTTTTGTCTGGTTTTAACAGTGTTCCTCCCACTTCAGTTCCTGAATAGTTCGCGTAGTTTATAGATGTTCGACGAACTGGACTAATGACAAAAAAATGCAAGTTTGTAATTTTGAACGACGTTTTCGTTGTCGTCGCTGTTGTAGATCTTAAGGTCCCTATTTAACAATTAGACCCGTAGCCCGCAAGGGCTACAGCTAGGCCAATAGCCCATGAGGCGAAGCCGAATCAAATATCGTCAATTAGGGATTTCTAAGTTTTAAAATAGACAATGCAAAATAACCTTTATCTAAATAAGTGCTCTTTGAACTCGTTTTCAGCCGATAACCGCGGAAGCTTTCAGAGCAGAAATCGAGGTCGTCGAGTATTGCAACTGCGCAAGTCTGACTCTTTGGCTCGCAGTGATTCTTACTTTCAAAGTCTTGCTTCTCCTGACGGGTGGCTTCCTTGCCTGGCAGACGAGGCGTGTTTACATTACATCGTTAAATGACACCCAGCACTGCGTTTCTTGTATGTTTGTCGTGATTTTGTTCAGTCTAATTGGTGCCATTGTAGCGTTTACAACAACCCTGTACCCAAGTGCTTATTATGGAGTTATTGGAATGTTTATAATCGTCGCAACCACGCTGATTCTTTTGCTGTTATTTGCGAACAAGGTGAGTGAAAATTCTTGAGTAGTCTTCCACTACGCAGTGACTAACTTTCACTGGACTGGTTATTTTTTTTCTTTTAGAAAGCAAATAGCAGATAACACTCAATTAAACCGTAATGCTCAGTTTTGTTTGCTTCAGTGCATTTAAGATGCTCATATCTAGGCAGGAGTGGATCCGGCGAGTAGAGATTGCGCAATTGCTGTTATAGGATAGAAAGACTATCTGTGCTGCCATAATTTCAGTTTGTTTTTTTCTTTGTCTTTAGATCACTCGATTAACCTGTGGAAGTAGACCAAAAAGAACCGTGAGAACTGTACAGACTCCAGACAACAACAATAGCAACAAATTCACTTGTGGGGCTGCCTTTGCAAATTTTTTTTCATGTTGCTCGTGCTCGGCTGCCTGTTGTATGGCTTTTTGCTCGTGTTTCTTGTGCCTCAAACTGTACGCATGTTTCCGCAAGATATTCGGGTGCAAGTCCCACACCCATCCTTCTGAAGGTGCTGGAGAAGACGCAAACGCCGATTTTTATATTGGTGGTGTTCCTCAAGACAAAAGTTCTGAGATTTTGCGCCTCAGGAATGAACTGCAAGAGGTCAGTTTATCTTTGTTTTGCTTAGAAATTCTTAGATTATATAATTTCTTCTTCTTTGATTTCACACAGACTGACAAAAAACGTTGATACCAACATTCAGGCGTTTTAGCAACAATAAAGTGGAGACCAAGGAGGAAGTGTGGTTAGGGCCCGTGCCTTGAGATCCAGAGATCCTGGTTTCAAGACCGCGTTCTGACCTCTCATTGAATTTGTTTCTGGTAGTCCCTGGTTCAATTTCCTGGCGCACTTGTAAAATAGCCAATCGATTTGCCTTCCGCCAGTTGGGATTCTTAACACTTGTATATGTTCAATACTCGGAGATATTAGCTACCAGCTACTCTGAAATCCGAGGGTAAATTATTATTATTAGTTACCAAGAGAAAATGAGGGGACGGGGAGGGAGGCTCCCGGTCCAGCCCTTGGGATATGTCATGTCCACGAAAGTTATTTTTAGACGAGCGGAAGTCTTTGTTCTAGCGGAAGTCTGTCTTCCGAGACATCCGCATACAAGCCAACCTCGGTCTGATGTTTGATAGAAAAGCAAAGATTTCATGTAATGGCGGGCGAAGTGGACTTAACGTCTGCATGCGGACGTCTCAGAAGACAGACTTCCGCTTGAACAAAGACTTCCGCTCGTCTAAAAATAACTTTCGTGGACATGACATATCCCGGCCAACGCCCTGAGCCTCCCTCTCTGTCCTCTCATTTTCTCTTGTAGTTACTTATTTTCTTGGGTAGGGTGGGGGAGGGGGGGTTGGGGTAGGGATGTTTTAAAATTATCTTTCTCTTTGTATCTTTATTTTCTCTACCGAATTTCTTTTAGAAGATAAAAAAACATGCATTAACCAGATGTGTTCTTCCCCCATTAGAAAAACTCGCAGTTAAACAATCTCGGCCACAAAGGCACGGTCAAGAGCATTTGGACTCAGACCATGGATGACAACGACAGATATATGTGGAATGCATACAATTCCGATTGCGGGATGAGTGACAACAACGCAAGTGACATCGAGGGTTCACAAGGCTCTGAGGCTTCACGGCGTCTACGACGGGCAGCTAATAAATTCACGATATTCAATCAGGCACCTGACTACTCCCATGTGCAAAGCAAGGTAACATGAACAACAGCCCTTATCGGAGTTATCAGCGGTTTTGCCACATAAACGAGGCATTTCGTATTGAATTGACTCTTAAGCCTCTTTTGCATGTAGTTTTAAACGAAAGAAAATGTACCTGCAGGCTCAACTCCAATAAATCCATTTTTTAGCTTACGTTAACAATGCTACAAGGTTTGTATTAAAACAGGGTCACCGGCAGCCTCACTTCCATTCTTAGGCCAGGTGACTCAGCTACAACTGTAAAATGGTCTATTGTATTGTATCTAGTTACTCCTCGACGAGGAAAATCCTCCTGGTCGTCAAATTATTTAGTCCGTGCATACGGTGAGAACTACTGAAATATAAATTGACCAATCAGAATTCAGCGAGCGGGAAAAACTGTGCTATCCGACGTCACGTCAATAGGTTCCTAGTTAAAGCCCAAAAAACCATTTAAAGGATTTAGTGGCAATGTTTTTGTCAACAAACTTTGGCTCCAAAACTGGGTTGTCGGAGAGCGGCGATTCGAACGACAGCTGTTGTGCTTTGGCTGTTATTTGTGCTTTTTGTAACTACTTTCAGACGAATTCAGTCTTTTATTTTCGAATCAATTGTATTGATGATGTATTTATTTGTGTATTAATTTCGCGCAAAAAAAGACTTTGGTGGCGTCCTTTCGATAGGGTAGATCGACAACAACTTCTTTTACGCACAGAAATGCACCGTTTCCGGTGAAAGGGCAAATGATTGACAGGACAGCACAGTTTTGGCTGCCGCGCGCACTGCGGGCGCGGATTCCGTAAGCAGGGGTAAGAGTTGGGTCACCGGCGTTCCTCGTGTGATCGGGACAATCGAGTGGGCCTCACATTAATTTTTAAATAGAAAACAGCATATTTTCTGGGATTTAGACAAGAAGAAACCGAAGCAACCTTCCTGTTTTTTTTTCTATCGCAGGTCAATACGGGAATCAGACGAACGAGTATTTCTGGCAGTCAACAGCCCAGGAGAGGCTCCCGGGTGATGGAGAATTTTATGTCGGATGAAGAGAGGAGGAAACTAAAAGCAAATTTGGCACAGGTAAGGAGTTGCGTTCTGTCGAGGGCGGCGCCGTGGACGCGGCATGCCCGCGTCATCGTTGGTTGGCGTGTTAAAGGGGCAACCTTAATTTGCTGGTCGATTTTGGAAACGAGGTTGAGCCTTGTTTCCATGGGACCTCACTTAGTAAAGAAAACCACTGGAACCATTAGTGCCACTGCAACAAGGGATCTGATAACTTGCATACGATATGTATTGGAAATAGTATGAATTTGCTTGTGCGTTTCGTGTTTTATTAGCACGAGTGATGTTTTGAAAGCTCTCCAACCTATGCATACATTCGTCGTTAACAATAAGAAACGCGATATTCGGTTGAGCATATAATAAGATGGCTTCATGCATTGATGGATATTTAACTTTGATGAACAGAAAGATGAGGAAATAGCCAAACTGCGCAAGGAGCTTGAAACAGTCAAAACAAAGCCTACAGATGTCAAGTATCAGCAAAGTCCCTCACAATCACAGGTAGAGACCTAACTTTCTTATTTATTTGATATTGAAGACCACGCAATGCGATTTGCAAAGGTATCTCGTTTCATTTTCTCAGCCAGTTACAATGCAAAATTTCAAAATCAATCTTACTCCCACACATTTCATTATAATTGTTTTGAATCTGACTGGTTTAAATTGGCCAGAGAAACAAGTTTGCCTTTAGTTATACGGAAAATAATTCATTACCTCAGTACACCCTCAGAAGAAACCCATTTGTTTTGTTTTCGCCGAACTCGTTGTTTAGATATCTTAATCTAAGGCTTGAAGGTTCTATAAATCAAGCTAAATATTTTCACAGGGCTCAACCCCCACCACGCAACGGATTATACTGGTGGAGACGCCACCGACACCCATTCCACCGGAAACGACATCCACTGTTCAACAACTTCCGGTAACTGCCATACCCCCCAAAAAGGAACCCTTACGAAGGAAGAGCATCGACGCAACACCCGCAAAACCTTTAATTGACGAGAAGATTCAAGATAAGTCAAACAAGAATTCACCCCTTGACCCGGCTATGGAGAACATTCCAAAGAAACTGAATAAAGGAGGCAGAAGTGAAAATGAGAATGAAAGAGGCAAAAAGGTTTCGCCAGGGTCAAGTTCGGGTTCCGAGCAACTTAGGAAAACGAGCAGGAGTAAGGACGACATAGAAACACCTGCAAACAAGGAAACTTACGATGCAAAACATCGGGCGTCTTTATCACAGGTTACATTATCTGAACTTCCCACAAAAACTGCAAAGAGCTCAACACCACCCAAAGCAGCTGGTGACGTGAAAGGTGAGAGCGAGGGGCCTGGAAGTGAAGAGGATAAAGAGAAAAAGAAACCGGCCCATAGAAAGATTTCAAGTTGGCTGTTTAACGATAACGAAAATGCAGATGAAAACAAGCCGCAAACCGAAAAAGACGAAAAGAAAACAGATGATAAAGACAAAGGCATGAAGAAAGCGGGAAAAAGTGGACAGGAGACACCAGAAGACAAACCTGAGAAAAACAGCCCAAATAATGGGGACAAAATTTCTTTTCCGGCTGGCGGTGACAATGACACGATCGGTAAACAAGATGCAGATTCTACTTGTGGCATAAAAGACAAAGCCTTGAAGAAACAAGAAAACGTTCTTCAAGGGGAGAGGGCTGAAAAGAATGATAGAAAGCGGAGTATCGAAATTTTGAGCGACGAAGGTGATTACGATGATGACGACGATGATGATGATGATGACGAGGATTACCGAGGAGAGGCATCTTCGGAAAATAGTGGAAATAGCCCGTCGGGCGCAGCTAAACCTAAGGCAACAAAAAGAGGCTCCAGGAAAGGAAGAGGAAGACGCAGAAAACTAACTTTTGGGAAATTAAATTGGAATGCCCAATCCAAGATTGACAGTGGAATGGGAGGTTACAAACCGCGAAGAAGCAGCGTAAGAATTCCGCACTTCAAATCCGACTACTCTCACGTGAAATCACGAGTTCCATCGATGAAGGACTCAAACTCTGCAAATGATGCAGCAAGTGATACCAAAAACAGACGAAGAAGTGTTTCATTAAATAAAACCTTATTGCCTGACTATTACCTCCGCCGAAGTTCAGACGCGGCTGTACAATGAAGCAACGAAAAATTATTGGTGGCGAAGCTACTCGTCATAAATATTTTCGTTCATTAGAGTATCGGTTCGACATTCTCAAGAATTTGCAGACAGAAGTCTTTAGAAGAAGTCTAAGGAACACACGTTCAATCAAAATCTGGACATGCGTAGCAAGCGAAGGATTTTGGATTTTGTTGATAAAATGGAGCATGATAAATAAGAAGCACAAAACACATGCTTTCCAGTAATTGTCACCAATTTTTTAAACAAAAATTGACTTACCGTATTTTTCACACCACAGTTAGTCCTTCGTTTTTGGCTCAGTTTGTGCAACAACCTGAACGATATAACGTAAAGCAGCAGAAGAAATTTTGATAAATTAAAGCAGGGGTTTGTCTTTGAGTTCATTGGAATATGCAATCGTTTGACCACCCTGCTTGAAATAGAACGCTATGCGTGTGCCTTGTTTGAGTTTTAAAGTCAGTCCTTTAATATGCCATGGACCTCACGGGTTTTGGTTCAGTTGGACAAAGAGAAATCTGGGAAAAGCTAGAGTAGGTTAACTTGGAAACGACTGTACTGACAATGACGCAGTGACGCAAGTAACACTTCGAGCCTAAGTCCAGAGGAAATAAATGCGGCGCATGTGTTGACGTTGGTCATCATCAGTGCGCATGTTTTACAGATGTTTCATTCAGACCTCTCGGTTTTGCGCTTTTTGTTTAGCCATATCAAGTGTTTCTTAACAAGCCAATCGAGAACAATTGGCAACTATTTCCATTTCTTGAATGTTTTACTTACACTTGGCAGAATGACAGAAGTTGCGAACAATTAATTTTTTTGTAGTAATCAACTACACGGGCATGACAAGTCAATGCTCCTCATCAAAATATCACACATTTCGTACGGTAATGTTTCCATCTCAGAGGCTGCGGAGAGGGAGGGACTGGGGGACTATAGCCCCCCCCCCCCCTTCTCTTTTTTCCTACGGAGTTGTTTTCTTCTAAACTTCTCTACCTCTCCACCTCCCCTCACACTTCCGTGATCCATACCAAAACCCACCCCCACCTCCCTCCCCCTTCACTTTCAAACGTACTCCGCGGCCCCTGTGTCTTCGTGGATCAAATAACTTACTCAAGAGCTGAAGCAGGTCACCACTCCCCGGAAAAAAAGCCCCTGACTCTAAGAGTTTTGAAGCAAGCAACCGTGGACAATCTTCCTGTCGGGGTACGTTGGATCAGTGGCTTGATCTGATCGGCGTAATTACAAGTTGAGAAACTAAATATTTTAAGCAAGAGCCGATACAACGTAGATTTGATTTTAGTGGTGTATTAAAGACACTAAAATCAAATCTACGTTGTATCGGCTCTTGCTTAAAATATTTAGTTTCCTGACTCTAACACCAATGTACTTTAAACTAACTAAGGCTATACAGTTCAGCTATCAAACAATTTTACGAAGTACCTCCTTCGTTCGATGTCACCGGCCATCTGACGTGCACCCATTTTAAAACGGTTAGCTTTCAAAAATTGCGTGACTACGTAGTTCAAGGTTAGGGTTAGAACCTGTAATAATCATCATGTTCTAAGAAGACTCCCGTATGAATAGGAAATGTTAGTCGGTGTACGGGTCCCGTACGAATAACCACTGCCTTCAGAAATCGAGAGGTGAAAATTACCATTCTCAAACCTCCCAGAGATCTCCTTGCTTCTTGAAAAATGCTAGCTGACCTTTTCGAGGGGAAAAATTGCCAAAATAACCCTTTCAAAAACGCAAGGGAATTAATTATCCGGCGGGGAATCTTTTAGGTGATGTGATTAGTACCTTGATTGAGTTGATTGACTATAAATCAAGCAGCATCACATCCCTGGGGTAACTTTGTCTAAGTACTAAAAAAACGAAAGACATCACTATATATGCCGGACTAAAATATAATTACCTCAACCAAGCACACAATCTCCAAATAGAACTTACTACAGTATATGAACTGACAAAAAAGACACGTCCAATTTTAAGTTATGAATTAAGGAAAAGAAAAAATAGAGCGAACTCTAATAAGAAGGTCCTAAGAGCGGCTATTGTATTTCCAATATGTATAGGTTATTGACCAAGCGTGAAGTCAAGATGACTGGATATTGGCCAAGTTCTTTTTTTGCGTGTTTATGGACCGAGACGAAGTCGAGGTCCATAAACACGCAAAAAAACACGCAAAAAAAGAACGAGGCCAATATCCAGTCATCTTGACCGAACAATCTTGGTCAATAAAGGATTTATTATATGACTTAAAACACCAAAAAATGATCTTTGATCTTGCGGGACCAAGCGAGAAATCCCGAGCGGGCAGTATCGCTCCATCTTGCCCGCTCGGGTAGCCAATCAGAGCGCGCGATTTGGTTCATCTTGCCCGCTCACGGAGCTAGTCATATAATAAGTTGTTTTATTATGTGGCAAACAATTCTCGGGCAAAATGGAGCAATCTGATTGGCTGGTTTTTGGTCGGAATTTACAGTGCGGACCATTACCATGGAAACGGTCCGTTTCAGTATTTTTTCTCTCTCCCGAAACACAAGAAAATTTTAAAAAGCGGAATTTAATTTTTTCATCACGACAGCCGTAGATACTAAAACAAAACAAGGACAACAGCCTAATTACAGCTAACGGAATTTAGTTTTACATTTAAAAGGTTACCGTCAAAAGTTTATTGTAATGGAAGACGAAGATAACGAACATTCACAGGCGGAGAAGTGTCCGATCGCTCAAAGAAACGATGCCATATAATCTGATAAATTACTAACCACACTTGCTCGGGACCGTACTGGAGAATATTGGCCCTAGGTCATTTTCGCACGGACCTCGCACTCGGTTTATAATAAGAGGTTCACAGATCTTGTTGATTTCTCTTAGACTAAACATCTTGCAAAAAGCATTTATTGGTAAGCACGACGAACAGAATGAGACGCTTTCGAGAAAGGTCTGTGAATTGTAACCTAACCAGATAGCTGGCAGTTCTCTTGCTGCGAAGAGCGCGAGCTCTCTCTCACGACAAAATTGCTAGAGTGCTTCGCCCGGTGCTCAGAATCTCGCGCGCACCGCAAGAACAAAAACATCCATCTACGTAGGCAAAATCGTCCCCAGGGCGCTCTTCCCTGGATTTGGAGGTGGGGCAAAAGCCGGGGAAAAGCGCCCTGGGGACGAGGTTGCTATGCAAGCTATTGAAATGAAAACCTCTTTGCAGCGAGTATAGCTGTAGTGTTAACTATCATTCTTTAATATCGCACAGTACGTAGACGACAGATGTAGACGGATGGGTGAGGAAAACTGATCTGTGGTATCGAGCTATAAATCAGGGAGGGGGTAGTGGTTATTGTGCCTGCCTTAGAGAAATTTTCAAAGGCCCGGATGTAAGTACCAATCCCCCGCTATCGTTATCAAAACGCTCTCATCGCTCGCTATGAACAAAGGATTGTGTTGGGTTTTGTTTCACCTGAATTTTTAATTTGTTGGGTTTTAACCAACGAGGAGTTGTTTTTCTTTATGCATTGTAATGGTGGTAAAATTATGGCGGTGTTTGAAAAACAGTTTCGCTTAATGACGACAAGAGGAAACTGAATCAGACAGATTTATCAAAGAAAGCTGGAAGTGTGGCTTTTAAACACGTGAGCGGGAAAACCGGAGAGAGGAACGAGGACAACGTGGAATAAATATTCAGCAAACAGGTAAATCGATAATTCGTTTAAGAAACAGAAATAAGATATTGTATTCTCTAAAGACCCAGATAATTTGTTGTGATCACGATCACTCGGCAGCCGGGACGACATAAAGCTAAAGAATGGATACACAAGTAAACTGTAAAGGGAACTTGTGCTTGTATTTCCTTAAGGGACTTTATTCTCCGTAGGGAGTGCATGAATGTTCAATCTCACAACACAAGTAATCGCTTCTTCCTATTGCGCAGTGATCCGAGGAAAAAACCATTAGGCTTATCTTAAAGCATATGTCGATAAATGTCTGAATACCTCATTTGTCTGGGTCAGAAGTCATAAACCAAAACACATGACTATTTTCCCTTTGAAAGTGTTTGTTATGTTTGTGATCAAATAAAAACAAGCCATCTTTGAATTTTTCAACAATGAATAATTATCAAACGTTATCAGTGTGCACAGTAAGTTATTATCAAAAGTTATAAGTTTCTTCAGTGACATCAAAATTGATCCGTTTCGCAATCTATTTACTCGCACCAGTCGCAACCATCATACTGTAATATTTGCAATTTTATACGGTTTTTATTCAATAACACAACGTGGTTTCATTGGCTTGCAATATTCGATTCAGCCAGCTAAAACAAATGGGATGCCAAGATCTGAAAATAAGTTTAAAACTCTAATTTCGCTCTTATTTTCGTTTCAATGTACCCTTCCACGGTTTTTTTTAACTCCATTTTGTCTGAGGGGCAAACATGGCTAAATATGGGATTCTGGCCGACTTTGAACAGTTGTAGCGCCGCTAAAAAGAGACAGATTTCCAACTTTTGCCACTTCTTTAAATAGCTTTATTGATATCATTCATTCAACCATTAAGGAAGGTATGACGTCCGTAAATTCGCATAAATCGCATAAGTCATGTTGCTTCTAACTTCGCGGCAAGTTGCCGTGATGATTTTACAAGGGTTTGTATGGAATTGCTTAAAAATTCGTTTATTGTCTTTGTAGCCTCAATATGTTCTTTTATATTTCATGAAAATAATCTCAGTATAAATGTCTTTTAAAAGACACTATCACTGTGGAAATCTGTCTCTTTTTAGCGGCGCTACAGCGGTTCAAAGTCGGCCAAAATCCCATACTTTCACTGTAAATTTTGCCGTATTTGTCCCCCAACCAAGATGGCGCCAAAAACCGTGGAGGGGGCTATCATTCTCGGCAATCGGGTCGTGGAAAAAATAATAAGCAATAAGTTAAAATTAATCTTATCGATCTCGAGTTTGAAATTAGCACTCTTGGTGAAACTTAACCTGATTTGCATCTTCAATTTTCGCCTCTTCAATCACCGCGGCAACCTTGAGGCGATTGTGAATTCATTAAAAATAAAATGCTGTTAAAAGAAATTGACACAGCGATGATAAATTGATATCACCTAATGTAAACAGTTTGACATTAAACGAAAGAGATGAAAATGTAGAAGACGATATGCTGCCCCGCGTCAGTTTACGTGTTTTGTTTTTCTTCTCCGGCATTTGCATAACGGCGAGATTTGTGATTTCTTTCGTCGCTATATACGAGCTATTTATGAAGCCAAATAGTTGGTCAGAAATCACCATATAAGTACAAACTAAGAGGTAGCCACTAACCCAATGACTTAACGGCTACCTTTCCATCGGTATATTATTATTTGTATCCTAAGAGGTAGCCACTAACCCAATGACTTAACGGCTACCATTCCATCGGTATATTATTATTTGTATACTAAGAGGTAGCCAGTAATCCAATGACTTAACGGCTACCTTTCCATCGGTATATTATTCAGTTGTATACTAAGAGGTAGCCACTAACCCAATGACTTAACGGCTACCTTTCCATCGGTTTCTTATTATGTGTGAACTAAGAGGTAGCCGCTACCTCTTAGTCCACATATTATATATCGATGAAAAGGTAGCCGTTAAGTGATGGGGTTAACGGCTACCCCTGGGTCGGTAATATCTATAATTCAAATTTACAGAAGAGGATAGTGGCTAACAAATATTTACATATAGAGACAAAATAACGAAATTTGTTACAATAAAACACTGAGATCCTGTTATGTAAAATGTAAATGACACTTAAGAATAAATCAGCCAGTGAAAAGTCTTTTCTATGTTTGTGACTTAGAATGAAAAGGGAATCAAAAATGGGAACTTCAGTGCTTTCAGGAGCTCAGGCTGGCAATCCGTTTACTGAAAACTGCCAAGAGCACTTTACCGTCAAAGATATATTATTGAGACCAGCACTCTTGTTGCGGACATCACACTGACATCAAGAGAACGGAAATTATATTTTAGCAATTGCTTTTAATCTGTTAGCGGCCTGCTGAACATATCATAAAATCATTAAAATGTGCCTCATACAAAGACGATGCCTTGATATCACTGTAGGAATTAGGGCTTAGTTAGAAAACTGCTGGAAAGGAAATCAGTCAGCCGTAGAGACTCTTTATCTATCCGCTGGGCCGAATTGTGTCGGTGAAGCTAGATGGTTAACCGGGGTCAAGGGTCTTGTCCTAGATTCGATAATATGAAATTTCTGAAAAGGTTTTTTTTTTTTGCAAAAAAATATAAACATTGTCACTTACAGCATCGATTTGTAAAAGATTTAAGTCCATCCAATTTTCGAAAGGCCCAAATGAAAGCACATTTACAGTGTCTAACTGAGTCGCCCTGTTATGTCTTTTGTCGAGCTACAACTCGAAAAGAAGTTTTTGTGCGATTCCTCTCCAATTTTCAGGATCATTTTAATACAATTGGATGTACAAAAAGGTGTCAGTGTTTTTCAATTCTTTGACGTGTTTTGATTTATACTAAATTCCCGGTCCAAAACAATATTTTCAAATTTGATGGAACTGACAACAATTGCAAAACGTAATATATAAAAAATCGCTGACACCGTTTGGCTAGATCCAAAACTACATGCAGAGACAATTAAATGATGTTTATTTCATTATCACCTCATTGATGGCAGGGCATTGGGATGGATATTCTATTACCACTTTTATTTTTAATTTTGATAACTCAATGGAAAATTCAGAACTACCCCTAAAAATAATGAAATAAGAGTGAAGGGTAGATTCGAACCTGGACACGTGCTCTTCGCGCTTCCGTTTCAAGCACATTCGTACATCAGCCCAGTTCTGAGTTGCTGCATGCCTCAGTTTCGAGGCGAGTCCTGGTGCACAACCATTCAAATGGAAATGAGTTGCATATTCTTATGCAAATCATACTCATTTCCCTTTCAATAGTTGAGCACCAAGACTCACTTCGAAACCGAGACAAACAGCAACTCGGAAATGGCCTATTTGGCCACCCGAACGAAACCCGAAATTTATTAACAGCCCATGGATTGATCGAGTGATCCAGAAAGCACCTGAGGCCCCCTCACTTGTTGCTCATTCAGACTTCGTCATCAATGAGATAAAAACTGACACTATGATGAGATTTTAATCGCACGAAAATTTGTTTGTATTAGCTGAGTTGAAGAAATTAAAATTGGCTCCGTAGGCAGATAGCAAGCTGAGGTTTTGCTCGTATTCTTTCGTCTTTCGGCGAAAAAACAAGCTCCCCTCGTTACCATGACAACCTTGAGGCTTTGGTTATCGCTGAGATTACTACGTCGGTCTTTCAATCGCTACATGTCAAAGTTTTAGCAATCAAAGCCTTGAACACTTGATAAGATACCTGCTCCCTATTTTATCATATTTCTCGCGTACGCGCGACCATCTTTCATCAACAGTTGTGTTGATAAATTCAGGGGTATGACATTGTTGAGACCTCAACCAGTGAAATACTTCAAACGATGAAATACTTACTTGGTAGACAAACGACCTGACCTCAAGAGCTTTTGTAGCGGTCCTTTTCGGAGCACGAGAAGGCTGGGGCAGGGAAATTTCTTTCCCCGCCCAGCCTTCTCGCGGCTTCGTCGCTAAGGAACTCTTTGCTTTCCGCAACAACAGAACCCCCAGCTACGCAGGCTGGCCCAGGACTCTTATTTTCAACTATTCTTTCACCCGTCGCCGAGCAACCAGCTTATGACTTTGTGCCTTTGTTTCTTAGTAGAAGTTTTGTCTTTATAATTCAAAATTTCCAAGGTTTCTTTCACGAGCCTTCGTCGAAAAAATCATCACCACACATCAAAATTCAACAGTTCTACATAACGAAGGGCGCCGTTTCGTATTTTACATTTAGACACCAAAAGCGGCGTTACTATCAAGGTAAGGAAGATCAGGCATTTGAATACGTGATTTCAACGTCACTTTTAGTTTTTTAGATTGTGGCAAGTATCAATTTCACAAAATAATTACCAGCAATTTTCATTCAAAGAGAAGATAAGCTATCCGGAACGAAGTTACGTACCATTCCGAATCAATTGAGAAAATCCGCTTTAAAGTAACCCGCCAGACCGTTTAACTCGGCCATGTCGCTTTACTCGGTTTCAGTTAAAACTGAATCGGCTTTAACCCTTTGGCTACTAGAGATTTGGCCGAAAAACACGTTTTGAAGCTAGTTGAGGGGTTTTTTGGTCACTGTCGTGCTGTTTAAGAGCCAAATCTCCCTACAAACCCGTTTCCAGGTTGTACACTCCGCGGCCTTTTCAGCCAGGTGCAAAATAAGCGCTTGCAAAGTTCGGGCATGCGCAGAAAACAAAATTTCGACAGTAGCACAACACTTTCGACTTTCACTTTTCGCTTTCTCTCCTTCCCTCTCTTTTCGCTTTCTTTGCCTCATTTTTTTTGTTGAACTTGCTGGGCATTTGGTAGGCTTTATTTTGGTGGGAAGAGTTTCTGAGAAACCTTTCATCATCTTAGAATTAGGTGCTCAGAAAGGTAGGTGGGTAATGGAGCAAGCTTTTCATGGAGATTTTCAGGTCAGTGTTACATGGTTTTTTTGGCCGTTTCTCCAGTTTCCTTGACTGAATTGTACTCATTCTGGTATAGTTTGAGCGATCTCTTCTCCCTGCACAAATTAGTGGACAAAGCTGTTCCTGACCGTTAAAAGTGATGACGTCACAAGGGGTAGATGGGACCGTGGATAAAGCTGGACGTATTTTGCCAGATAGTAATCAAAGGGTTAAACAGTGAACAAGCCACACATCCTACGCCTTTTATGACTGGCGTCGATCACAGGGATACCATTTCAATCACAGTGTTCCCATCTGCCCAAAAAAATTCACCATTTTGGCAGGCTGAAAATCACCCTCTACGTTATATAGGGCATATTAAAACTATAGAAAAAATCAGTTTAGCCTTCAGTATATAGACTTAGGAATAAAAAAAATATGTTTTTTGCTTTGTGGAAAGAAGGTAGACGTATTATAAAAAAAAACAATTTTTTTATTGAATTATGTTTGACAGCCGGAAATGAAGAAATCTGACCCCACCTCCCAGTCTCCCTCCTCTTCGGATTTTCCCACCCCTCCCCAACGTGTGGCTTTTGTTCCTTGTACCTTACTAGAACTCAGTCCTTTAATCAGAAGGAAAAAGCGTCTGGCAACAGAAGATATATTTTTGAGATAGTTTCAAGTCCCTAAGTCGTCGAATTTGTCTGAAACGTCTTTATGGTATGTATTGTGTATTTATTTAAGAAAACTGACGGGTACATTTCAGTTGATGAGGTGAAGAAATTAGGTAAAGCGATTTGTCAAAATAAGTGTCGTCCTCATTACGTCGCTTACCGTACTGAGGGAGGAAAAGTTGATTATTTTCATAGTCGTCGATTGTGATATGATTTATGTTCCACGTACATGCATAACTCGAACTGCAGGCTAATAAATATTGTTTGCTGCATTCAAAACAAAACAAATTCTAAAACTAATGGTAAAAAGCAAACATACAGTTCATGTTTTGTCTATGATTATTTTGCAGGTTTGATGACAGCTTTCTACTCCCAGAGAAAACATGAATTTTCTCCCAATATGGACTACTTGCTTTGTTGTCGCGAACCTGAATGTGCGTTATTCCATCGCCTTTAACGAGACGGACACAAAATGGGAATCTGTCGGCTCAGAAACAAGACATAATACAACCACCCAAGTGTTGCCGACCAAAATTTTAAAAATAAATCACGAGCTTTTCATCGGCGGGTTTTTCGATCTTAACACCCCCCACGGAGCAGGGGAACTTTATGCCACTATGATGGCCGTCAAGGAAATCAATCACGATCCTACATTTTTAGCGGATTATGAGATAGCTCTATTCCATAAAAGATCAACAGAGGTAAGAAAATATTGTAACCATGTGTTATTCTCAATTTTTATCTTATTTTTTTTTCGAGACAGGTGTGGTTTAGCCATTCAGATTTAAATTCATTTTATCTTGGCATTTGTTTTGTGGATTGTACTAAGCCAAGAAAACAGGTCCTGACAAGAGCGCTTAGCCATTACTAAGCTAGCTAAGCAATAAGATACTTCGGTACGGTATGTTATTCGTCAGTACAATACTGAAACCAAATCTGAAACAAGAGCTACAGCATCTTCAATTCATGGATGACAACGCGTTCATATTGATCAACGTACTTTTGATGAATAGCAGATATTAGCATAATAAAAAATTACCATATTCAGAACAATAATATGCTTAAAGTGTAAATGGACTTTTGTTTTGTCTACAAGCCGGGTTCATTATATTGAATCCCTTAGCGATTTTCGACGGAAATTCGCTTATTTTCAATCAGATGACAACGAGCCAAAATTGATCAATTTCTGAAAAAGATGAATTACAACATCCGACGAAGGGAGTTTGCTTCTTCCAACGATAATTGCAAAAGTAAAATGCTTAACTATTTGCAATTCGTTTCTTTCGCCAGATAAATTTCAAATATTGATAAGATGACACCCGACTTGACAAATTAACAAAGCGCCTAAACTTTGTTAATGAAAAAAATAATCACCTTGTTATCTTTGCATGTGAAATTGACCCATTTTGTACTTTTTAGCCAATGATTGAATCCCTTCACAGATGGTTTTTGGTTGAAGATCGTCTTTACTGACATCTGTCCTTCAACTGCATGGCTTAAATGTGACATAATGTCTGTAGCTCCACCGGGCTGCTAGACAGCTAAATGAGTTTGCTCCATCTTTTAGGCACGATAATGTAAACCACACAGTTGGGACTGGGAACTACGAGAAACATTTTGCTTGCCATTTGCCTAGTTACTAGACCCCTCTCTATAACTGCAAGACAAAACAAATATGGCGTCAGGAAGCATTGATCTAGGAGTCATCTGATATGATCAGAAGAAGAAACAAATCAAACAAAATTAAAGCAGTAAAAGGACCACAGACACCCATACCCCGATTGGATATGGGTGTCGTTTACTTGTTATCATTTTAAAATCCGGTAAGCATAATTTTGGCATTTAATTGGGCATAATTTCTGGCATAATTCAATAAAACTAGGAAAACAGACTGTAGAACTATCAGCATATTATTTCATTTTCATAAGCACAATCTGCTCAACGCTAACTGCATCATGTAGTCTGACAACGTCTCTACCTTTCTGCGGCACGCGCTTTTAAAGACGTTCGCGCCAAAATCTTCATTCTTCTTCATTTCTCGCCTAGAGTTAGGGCATAAAGTAGTTACTCCACAAAAATAGAATTTGTGGTCACCGAATTTCTTTCGGAGAAAATGGCAGTGGAAAAATGCCTTAATTTCGATAAATCGGTCATAATAACGAGATGTAGCTTCATCTGCTCATCCATGGAAATCAGAAAAATAAACTGTTAGAGTGAAGGTTTCCGTTCATAGGTTTTCAGGAGTGGGATTTTTAGATAATTGCATGCCACCAGGGATGTCGTAAACAGTAGAGTTCATCCTCGACGAGCGTCGTAAGCTCTACCCGTTGCAACCACTTCCTCAATTCGATGGCACGGGGAAAGAGAATTTTAAAAAGATAACAACAATAAAAGCAAGGTGACACACGCTAACACCAACCCGGTGTGGCCAACACCTTGCTTTTATTGTTGTTTTTAATTTTCGTGACACACCGATTTAATGTGATCCACCTTCCCACACGCTTGCCGTGGGAGAACAGTTTTGCTGTTCCCAACCCAGCTTACCACATATTTGGCATGTGAAGCTGCCACTTAAATGGGTACTAAACACACCCGCCTGGTATGTTAGTTAAGCCATGCTGATGAGGCCCAAAAGGCCGAAACAGCTGTCCATGGCTGCTAATTGACCGGGTGAAATGGTTGTGCGCATGCGTGATGTGTTGGCCACACCGGGTTGGTGTTAGCGTGTGTCACCTTGCTTTTATTGTTGTTGTAAAAAAGATAACTTCTTCGATGGGAATTTTTTCATTTCATCATATTTTGTAGATAGTACGTAAAGTAAGTGATTCATGATTAGAAAAAATAGGGGCCACCAATGATCTAAACGAGTAAAATCGATGTGATGTTTCAAAGCTCTTGAAAATTTTCGTTTGTCACGTTTTTGCGTGACCTGTCGGGGAAGGATTGAAACCCAATTGAGGATCGATCGTTGAAGGGATGAAAGGTTTTTACAAAAACAACTTCCTCGAGCATAGCAAAAAAGTTTCAAGTTTCAAGCAGGCGTCATCTTCATTTGGTTAGTGTTTTGTATAATTCTCTCCGTTGCCGTCATGCTCATCTTCTGGAGTGTGGTTTTTGTGAAATTTAATCGCGGACAAGGGGACGAAAATACAGTTCTGCTCTATTTACACGAAAGTAAAGGAAAAGAACTTCAAAAACATGCATTCATTTTGAACTTAAGTTCGTAGGGTAATAAAACATTTTTAAAAACAGCCCCATTAAATTTACGCAAAGGTTCGTCCTCGAGTTTTCCAAACTTTGAGCCACTACTCGATCAGCTACCTTTTCCAGAGCTTTTTTACCCTCCCGCTCACTTCTCTTTAACGTTTCATGATGATTCGGAAATAAATGTGCCATTTTTTTGCCGGCCTGGATTTTTTTTCCCCGGCGTTTTTGTCGTCATGTTATTTTCACTAATGCTTGAAAAATATTTATGAAAGTCAAGTAGACTAGTGCACGACTGATAAAACAACGTGAATATCAGTCGTGAAGTAGTCTACTTGACTTTCGTAAATATTTTAAAATCAATTTTGACTGATTACGATCTTCTCTTATCCAACGCTGTGCAAGACTTATCGTTCACGGCTTTTGCAAAGGTTTTAAAACCTCAACTTCCCTAATGTTAGAAGTAATGCGTGACATATTACAGTCGCGTTACCTGCGCAGTAACGTTGCGCATAAACAGTTAGCGCGAACGTCCTTAAGCCGGCTATTCCACCCTCCAATGTGATGCGGATGATTCGTGGTACGAATGGGGGTCGTTCAAGTTGTTGGCAAGCTAAACTTTACTTGTTTTTGTTTCGTTTCAGGGTGAGCTAAGTGTAGGCACAAGTGTTCTATATGATTACTTACATACAGAACCCACCAAATTGATGCTGCTGGGACCGTTTGATGACGACTTGGCCAAGACAGTAGCGGCTTATGCTGGACTGCCAGAGTTCGGTGTTTTGCAGGTTAAAAACAGTTCTTTTTTATTTTCAGTTTTAGTTCTCCAGAAGAAACAATTTAGTTGTACTTTGGTTTTGCATACACCTTATTCCAAAAGTATTTCGTTACAATTACTGATTTTTTAGTTAGCTTTTAGTTTACTAGTACTTATATAAACTAATATTTTCAATGGTCAGTCATCTGGATATTTGGTAGGTACAAAGTTCGAAAGGCCCTTGTTCGAGTCACCAGCTCAGTCTCCTGACGTCACGGCGGCCATGATGGTGAACCAAACTAATCCTCCGGTAAAGACTTGTTTCCATGTCTCAAAGTGCCCTTGGACGTGAGGTGCCTGGGAATGAAATAATTAAATCACTTGAATCGGAATGCTAACAGTTAAGCCTAAATATTGTTTTAGACCTAATTAGGCCTAGGGCTAGCATTTCTAAGGGGTTTGGGCTTTTTCAACAGTTACATTATAACCTCAGTCTGCATTTTACACTGACCGATTCCAGTGATTTAACTTCATTCCCAGGCACCTCACGTCCAAGGGCACTTTGAGATATGGAAACAAGTCTTTACCTAATCCTCCAGGAATTGAACTCTATTTTTATGCAAATACTTTCTTTTGTTTTAGTCATCCAATATGGTTGCTGGTCACGTGAGTGAAAACGCTCCATCGCATCGCGTCTTCGTGAAACTGCAAACGCGTGCGGAAAACGGCAAGCGGCTGCTTTTATAAAAACATGGAAATTATTTTTTTCCTAACTTGTCTCATTACTTTGTGAATTTGCTCGATAAGCTGCAGCAATGCAAATTTTAGTAAGACGTTTGCCGTTTGCTACAAGCGCGATTCCAAGTCTTCATAATGTAACTTAACGCGAGGTTTAAAAGGTCCTTTGAGGTATTGTTGAAGAGAGCTGTCCTTAGAAACAGGCATCCCTCCAGAATGTATAATTGATCTAATTCGGCTATTTTGTTTTCTTTTTTGCCTTCATAGTTTTCTTACGGTGCCACGGATCTTGAATTGACCAAAGATAGGAAAAGATTTCCTCTGTTTTTCCGAACTGTGCCCACAGAACGCGTGTTCAACGAACCTCGTTTGCGGTTCATTCATCACTTTGGATGGAAAGATGAGATTGGACTGATTTATGATACATCGCCATACTACTCACAGGTAGTAATATACACTTAATGTATGGTCCCGAGGGAAACGAGTCCTGATGTTTCCTAGGGAAACGAGTCCTGATGATAAGGACTCGAGGGAAAACAAAACTAACTAGTTTCCCGAGGGACCAGACATTAAGTGCTTTGTTATATATTTAGACTTTTCCTGCAACTGAATCGCAGCAAAACATCCGGAGCGGGCAACAACTGCGGAATTGTATCCTGGTCGGGATATATTTGAATTTGATCAGGGCCACGTGACAAAGAATCAACCAATCACAGTGCTCGCTTTGTTGAGCGGAAGTCTAGGTATATAACAAGCTCTGTTTAATATATCTAAGGAAACGCTGACACAAACAAAGTCAATGGAATTTTTTTCAGTTTAAGTACTATATGACTAAAAAATATCAGTGGGTTTGACGTTTGAGCTCCTTCAGGAAACGAGAGAAGGTGAAAAAATTACGGAGGAACTTCTTGAATACCTTTCACGTCTCAGCTCCAGAAACGAGGGGCGCGTGAGAGCCGATTAGAGACTTTGTGGGAAAGTGCTGTGTGAAGTAAACTTTATAATTATACCCTCTGTTTTATACGAGGCTTGTCAGGCCCCTAGCACGAACTGACAATAAATAAATAAATAAATAAATAAGTAAATGATGAATAGATGAACGTATAAAACCAAAATCTAAATGTAAATATAATGGTAAGTGATAAGTACAATGTATCTTATATTAATTCATTTGTTAATAC
Source organism: Montipora capitata (assembly GCA_949126865.1). NCBI lineage: Eukaryota > Metazoa > Cnidaria > Anthozoa > Scleractinia > Acroporidae > Montipora > Montipora capitata. The sequence goes on along the minus strand of OX421457.1, from coordinate 1,166,679 downwards.
CTTAATATTTGACTTAAGCCGGTTACACACGAGCAAATTTTCCTTGACAAGTTTTATTTGCCACCATGCTAGCTTTTGAACAAGTGCATTTGTCAAGGAAAAACCTAACAAGTTGCAGAAGTTGCTGGTCTGTACGTACACAGGTCGCCAAGGAAAACTTGTCGAGAAAATTGACAACTTGTAAGCGCTCAGAGGCCTTTTTCTCGTGCTCCTTTTATGGCGGATGATCATGGCAAGGAAAAACACTGTTCGTTGGACCGAATTTGCGGTTACATCTCTTCTCCTGGGATCCCTAAGATCAAGTAAAAGCTTGTGTAATACCAAAGTAGATTCTTGTAGGGATTGAAACAAGACAAACTTGAAAAACTGCGTTGCAAACGACGAACCCATCACTTTCGATTTACATTGTCTCTTCGAATGCTCAAGCAAAACCCAAACCACAAGCCAGCAACTTTTCTTCTTCCGTCCAATACGCATAAGCCACCGTAAAACTGTTTTTGTTTTTTTGGCGCTTTGCCATTTCGTTTCTTGTTGTCTGCTGTGTACTTGTGTTGCTGGTTACAGTAAAAACTTGTGAAAGCAAGGTTTGTTCATTTGTTCATTTGTTCACATGAGCGAATAAAACTTGTCAAGGCAAAACTCTTCAAAGTAGATTGTCGTTAATACTCACGACCCATGATTATAATTGTTGGTATCATCATCATCCATAATTATTATTTTAGATAAATGAAGAATTTGCTGAAAGCTTAGAACGCAACGGTACAACGATTGTGGCCAACGAAGGATTTACACAAGATCCTGGAGTTGCAGTCAAAACCTTGAAGGTATGTTATTTGTCTGAACCAAAATGAAAATCTTTAAATGTTAGTTTATGTAAATCTGAATGACTTCTTCCGAAAGACACTTTAATTTGGGGTTGGGCTGGGCTGGGCTGGGCTGGAGAGAAAAACGGTAGATATTTTGGGTTCGTACTACTCACAGGCAACGGCTTAACATAACTTGTAGTCGTTCCCCGTGACCCCACGCCAGTGAAGCTTCCATGGGGCATACAACAAGTGTGGTCTTATCAATAATCTGGAGACCCTCCCTGTTGGTCGGGCCAGAGGTTGAGCCCGCGACGTCGTGTACAGCAGTCCGGTGCTCTACTAAAAAAGCCAACCGGCTTGTAGTTGTTGTTCGATCCATCTTACGTCTTCGCAACCCTAAGTGTCAATATTTGTTTGGTGCGTTGCGTGCGTTTGGTGCGTGGGTTGCGTTGCGTTGCGTTGCTGTAAACCATTCCATATATTGAGAAGGACACAGGTTGATGATCGTTATACTTTATTTATACAACAAGGTTTGAATCTAGATATGAACCTTTCTTTTTTTAATTTTCTTTTTTCTAAACTGAAAATATGTGTACCATACAGCAGTGTTATCCAAATCAACCTCTCGGATTTTCTAAATTTTCTTTTCAGGAAAAAGGAGCGCACGTCATCGTTGGGACATTTCCTCACTCTAGAGCGAGGGAAGTTTTTTGTCAGGTAAAGATTTTCACGTTGGTGCAATATGTCTGGTTGCTTAATCCAGCAAAAGATTTTTTCGAGACGAATAAGATCCTGTCGTACATTGGCAGAGGTTATCAAAAGCTTTTGTTTCCTTTCAGGCGTATCTTAATGACATGAAAGGCGAAAACTATGTTTGGATTATAACTTCTATTCCGGATGTGAACTCTACATCTGATTGGTGGATTCCTGAGCCTTCCAGTAAGCTTGGTTGCACGAGATCGCAGATGGAAGAAGTTCTAGATCATCACTTTACGTTTTACTTCAAGAACCAAATCAGAGGAACTTTGGTCTCCGGAAAGGTATCCGTCTATCTTTTATCCAGAAGAACATAATATCGCGTGGGGGAAAAGAAGGTGCACCAACCATCAACAAGCGTTCCTTCTACTCATTTTACAAAAATTAAAAAAAAAAAGACGAAGTTAATTAAACTATAACAAACGAGAGGCTGCTTATAATAACCATAGAAGCTAGTACCGCTAACCGTACTCAACGCCATCATATATATCTTTATTGTCATGGTCAACATCATCGCGTCATCCTCATCACATCGTCATTATCAAAACCATCACCGTTATTATAACTCTCCATCATCAAAACCATTCATGATAATCATTATCGTCATCATCATTATCAATTAAATCATCATACTCATCTCAAAATGATTTTTCTAAAGATTGCTTTATTTTGTTTTAGACTACTGACCAATTCTTCACTGAATATAATCAAGAAGTCCCAGCCGTCTTCCGTAGTACGCGTGCGCCGTTTGCCTATGAGGCCATGTGGGCGATTGCTGTTACTCTTGAGCGGGCTCGACCGATACTAAGTGGTTGGAATTTGAAACTACATGAACTGGCGTATGGTCGACAAATGGTCAGCCAATTACTCAAAGAGGAAGCATTTGAGGCGGAATTCACAGGACCATCGGTATGTGGCCTGTGATTATGCCAAAGCTTCAAAGAATAGCCACCAATCTCGCTTCCAGACTCTTAGCCTTTCTTGAGCGCATGACCGTTGTTCAAGGAGGACGAAAACTTTGGGCCCTTGAGTGACGATTGAGTCTGAAGTTCCACTATGTTGAAAATCCCGATTGCTTGTATAAATGGAGGCCAAAAAAATATTCTTTTGTTTATGTGCTAATTAGACTTACTAGCCTCCTTTGCATGGACAAAATACAAAAGAAATGTTTCTTGAGAGCGAGGCTAGTCAGTCTAATTAGCGCATAAACAAAAAAATACATTTTTGGCCGCCATTTATGCATTCCGTCTATAGGAATGAATGTACATAGCCTCAGTCGGAAGCCCATGATTAGGAGCGTTAAACGCCGATATATTTGAGTCACGTCGTTTCACAAACTAAGTTGTTAGTCCAGCTGAAATATCCGTTTCACGCAAATCAAAGATTTTGTTTGATTTTATCTCCCTTTACCAATTATCTACAGATATCAATTAACTTCTCGAAGGAGAGAGAAAAGTTGGAATCTGAGAACGGTTTCCTGTTTGCCGTTTCACACAGACGCAATGCTAAATCTTTGCATTTTTAGATTGATATTTTCCCGAAACCAGACCTTTACAGCCGGCTAGCCCTATGCCTTACTTAACTGATGTTATCCTTGGATTGAAAAGCGTCATTCGTTTGGGATAAATCTTAGACCAAATTTAAAAAAAAATAGATCGTTTACCAAAGTAAAGTTTGCATCTGAAAATACCGTGTCAAGTACCAATCAATGTTTACCTCGTCATCAAGGCTATTTAATACAAATTCCAGCTGACAGCTCTATCTTCCCTTTTTTCAAACATCTCAGGGAGAGGTGTCGTTTGACGAGAATGGAGACAGGAGGTGTAAAGTTTTCATCCAACAGTTTAGGAAATCAAGTGAGTTAAAAGACTAAAACAAAATAGTTAACTGAGAATGTTTATTCCAAAACGAAACTAAACTTTTGTTCCTTTTTCTTTTCTTTGGCGGTTAAAGTTGGAGTTCAAGAAGTCGGAATATATGACTACAATCCCCCCACACTAACCTTGAAGGGAAAATCGGAAGGAAATGGTACCCCCGTGGCACTGGAAAGTATGCAATGGCCAGGTACGTCATGTATTATTCTTGATGATTCCTTCTAACTTTTGCAAGCGTACACTTACGATAGGAGGAAACAAAGATTTCGTAAAGTGTTGATCGTTCTGCTTCATAAGCTCACTTCATTTATCGTAAATTGATTACTTTAAAAATGAACGTATTACTGATGATCTTCTTGGGGAATTCAAGGAAGAAGGAAAATTGACAATGTGAACTTGGAAATAGAGAACCAACTTTAATTATCTCAGCTTAGAGTTTTAGGGAAATTTGTACTTTTTCTCGAATAACACCAGTGATGACCAGGGCATACTCGAAAATCATTCAAGGATGTTTGTTGACACTTTCATTCCAACGACCGGAAGGTTGATTCTCCCAACTAAAGCCTCAGAGTTCTTTTATAGGTAGTCATGAGAATTTATTTCTTTCTTTTATTTAATAGCTTCAACAGAGCATGAAAAGACTCGAAGTCCATATGAACGTGCCCCATACTTACATAAACATATGTGATTCAATATACGAACAGATACATAACTCACAAATAATGTGACACATATACAAATAAGACAATAATACTAATAATAATTTATCGACAACAGACTGTTGCCGGGGTAACAGATCTGCATTTAGAGCAAATAGTTTTAAAAGTTCTTATTCGGTCAGGATCAAAAGCTGAATGAAGAAGTGACTTCAGTGTAATGCGAACGAACTTTCGTTTGGTTTTACATCAAGAGCACACGTCTTAAGCTGATAAGAATCTTCATTCTCAATAGCTGTATGACTGACTTTCCACTGAAATTGTGAAGGGAATTTACATACCGATCATTCCTGAGAGTCAAAGGGTTAAGTAGCTCGCCCACTGAGCTGCAAGAAACTCGTGGGAACTGGCCTCAAGAATACGTTTCAGGTGGCAAAAGTAATAAAACTTAATATGTGGAGCAACCAGTGCATTTTTTTAAGAGAATGAGGCTGTCTTCCTCAACAATTGGACACTTTCGGAATGACAACAGAAGCTGACTAGTTCATTAACTTTGATTTTTAGCTGGTCGACCTTATCAAAGAAAAGCATCAAGTGACTCTTGGCTTTACATTAGATTTCCTCTGTTCATCTCATGTTCATTGCTATCGGGGATTCTCTTGCTCTGTTGTGTTCTCTGTTACGCTTCGCTGTTAGTTTTCAGACGTCACAGGTAAGTGTAGTCTAAACACAAAACGAATACCGCCGGTGTTAATCCGCTGCTTAAAATGGTGACGCCAAAGGCTACAAGCCTCACGCGTGAGGGAAATGAGACGTAACGAGATGTGTTGATCGGAAGACTATCGTGCTCTGTCTCAAGTCTGGTGCCTATTTCAACGAAGCTTGGTTTTCACAAGCAACGCAAAACGAGCGCCAACATGAACTTCAGCACAAGCATAAGAAGACTATGTTAGTTACTTGTAAGGTTCCGTTATCGACACAGCCATATAGCGGCAGAAACTCGCAAGCATCAAATGTTGTTTTTATCGCTACCCTTGTGACGAAAAATTTCGTACACTCGTTGTCCAGACAGCAATATAGTTCCCAACAACCTAGGAATCTTTTCATCAATATCAACAGTGGTCTTCGGTATTTTGTGCAAATGCTTACCCACGTGGGAATTTGATTGGTCAGACACGGTTTGACGAAGTAAAATACCTTGAGCTGATGCATTGTTTCGTTTTTAGACAAGCACATGCGCTCAAGAAAAAGGAAATTTTGGTTCTTGTATGTTTGTTTGCGCTTTTTCTCTGCCTGTTTTTACTAGGAAATAAGAAGTGTTATTCTTCAGCTTTTGCTTGCGTCGCTAGTGAAAACCAAGCTTTTAAAAGCTCAAAGGCCTCAACTTCAGGCGCGGATAGGCCCAAAAGCATTTATATAATAGACTCAATAATGTCAAGTGAAGCTATGATTCTCGCAGTTATGAACGCAATTTTTAGCAATTGCGCAGATAAGCCTGAGAAATTCAGGACTTCAACGAGGTTTGAGCCCTTGACCTCGCGATACCGGTGCATGCGACGCCCTATCCAACTGAGCTATGAAGCCACTGACGTTGGGAGCTGGTCATTTGTGGGTTCTAATTTTCCCGTGAGGAATGAATCAACGATGAAATGATATATGAAATGAATCATACATTGAACTGCGGATATAAAATCAAGTAAAGCTATGATCTTCGCAGTTGTAAACGCAAGTTTTAGCAATTGCGTAGAGAAGCCTGAAAATTTCAGGACTTCAACTTTTAACTGCGAGGATCATAGCTTGACTTGATCAATACATGATTCCTTCATATATCATTTCGTCCGTAGACTCAATAACGCACGCAGTTTGATTGATTCTCACCTATCAATGCATAGCTGGCGTCATCATTAAAATTCTGTATTTATATGAAACAAATAGATTCCATGTTGCCGTGTTTCTGTTCAGATATATGTCACACAAGACGTCAAAATGTGATAGAACATCAGAGACACACTCAGCTATCGCCACGTGCACCACTTTTTTCTTCTTACCACATTTTGACGTCATCGATGGTGTATTACTCAACAGACGCACGGCAACATGGAATCTATTTGTTGAATATATTAGGTACTTCTGGTGGCCGCTATATAGTCTGTGTGTATGCTCCCTCTGACCACAGCAACACAGCTGCCACATGTAGTTAGCAAAGAAACGGTTTGAATGAGAGAGGAATATCGAAGAATCGAGAGAAAAAACCCTCGAATCAAGTTGAGATCTACTGACTATGGGAGGCGCGGTTGATAACCCGACAAGGCCAGCCTGGCTTCAAGATGATTTTTTCGAAGGGATTGGGATGCCATTAATCCTAGAGTCAGTTGGACTAACCTATACAATTTATTTCTGTTAATTTTCTTTTCTTAGGGTAATCCAACACTCTGGTTTTTATCTCACTCAGTTGCTTATCTTGGGCTGTATGTTCAGCTTGTTTTCTGTTGTCTTATTTGGCATCGATGGATCTTTGGTGTCTTTCGAAGCTATGCAGTGGCTTTGTAAGGTACATACCTTGTTTCAGGATATTTCCCCAAAAAAGGCACAAAAATTAATTAACGATCTAAAAGGAGTTTGTTGAAACAAGAGAGGGCAATGGGACAGAGAGAGTACGCAGGGCGTGTCCTAGATATGCAAATTTCACCAGAATTATTTTCGTCACCGGAGGTCAATTCCTGAGACGTTCGCACGATTGTCGTCACATTAGATTCATCTCTAGGTTCAAAACATGCTATTTTAATATACATCTTTTTCACCATTTTTAGTGTTTGAAATATTATTGTCATGCGCAGTATTTGTTTTTGCTTTGTTTTTGTTTTTTTAGGCCCGCTCCTGGTGTTTGAGCTTAGGGTACACAATATGTTTGGCCAGCCTTCTTCCTAGAGTCTTATTTGCTTATCGTGTCGTTTCATGGAGGCCAGTATCAATAAAAAAGGTGCGCTTTCATGTTAATCTACTTTTCCTATTTGAAGATCTTGTCTTTGATTTCGTTTCCAGGGTTGCTCATCTCTCTGCCTACCAGAGGAAGGTCACTCGAAAGATCGAAACTTCCAGGGCGTATTTCGTGGTCCATAAATTTCTTTGTGTTTTCAAACCAAGGCGTGGAACTTTTGGAGTGCGAGGAGTGAAAAAGGTCTTGTAAATCTGATCCACAGGATCAGTGAGAAAAAAGTTATAAGTACAAGTGGCTGATTCCTACGACGCAAAGAAACTATAGTTTTAACAATCCTCTCTTGTCTCTTTTTGTTCTTTCTTTATTGTCTTCTGTCGGAATCACACTGCCGTCTATATTCACTTCTGTATACACGATATCCACCTTTATCTAGGACCAGAACAGATCCGGCGTCAGTCCATGTTTTGTCGCTATGGTAGTCCAGCTCTAAATTTGTTTTAAAGTAGAGAGTCCCTGGGGACTTGTTTGTTTAGTATGTAATATCGTTTCCTTTTGTTTCCTATTATTTACATTTAACAAGTATATTTCCTTAACAGGTTCCCTGGAAATGGATGCACTGGTTGGCTCTTTGTATATTTCTAACTGACGTCATCATTTTGGTGATCTGGCAACTCCTTTTTGACCCTCGAGCAGTAAAAGTTTTGCGAGAGGTAATGGTTTGTGTTCCGCAGATTTGTTTGTGCTCCCCTCCAAGGGGCTGTCCATATTTCCTTGTTCCCGATGATAATTTCGAAATTGTTCTGTACTTTTTATTCTCCAAAAACATCTTACCTTGGTTTGTTCCCCAAGATGTTTTGTCCATGTTCCACTGTCTTCTTCCAGTTCACATTGACTAGTACCCTTTATTCCCCAAGATTCCTTGGGCAGCCCCACTTCTTGGGGCTTAATCTTCATTGAGTCAAGTTTACTTGCGCAAGCCGTTTTTTGTGTTGTTTCCACAGGTTGCCAGACCTCGTCCTTACGAAGAACAGACACTCCTAATTGAAAAATGCGTGTCAAATTATGAGGAAGCAGCCCTGGCCTTATTGCTTGTTCCCAAAGGAATTCTTTTATTGATCGGTGCCCTGGCAGCCTGGCCTGCACGCCGTTTATATTTTCCGTTATGTAACAACACTCGAGATTGTTGCCTTTGTGTGTTGATATCAGCAGTCATGTGTATCATTGAGACTCCAATTATAATGCGCGTGCGCAACTATCCTAATTCCTTTTATTGTGTGACTGGATTCCTCATCATGGCACTAACCGTCGCTCTTCTTATCATCGGCGTTTTTCCTCAGGTATGAGCAAAATGGCTAAGATTTTAGATCTGGTTTTTGTTTTCACGTCGCTTGCCCTATAATCCTACGACATACTATGAAGTGCGACAAAACAAAAATAATAATGACATGTAAATGTCGTCATTGTGGTCATCGGCCTGGAAAACAGTTCCATGCAGTCATTTATTTTCTTAGCCCCTTTAGCTCACTCAAAGAAATGATATGACGAGTGACGTAGCATGATGAAAAAATCTGTGCGAACATTTGATGTATTATGTACTTTTACTTGTTTTGTGCTTAGATTTCCCATGAAATAGAGACTGAATAGAAATGCTCTATTACTCAACCCAGCCACAGAAGGCACAGGCAATCACTTTCCGGACCATTGTCATCCAAAGCGATAAAATACTGCAGGTGCAAAGCGCGGGAAAATTCGCGCGACCAAGTTGCAACTTGTTGGAGTTTGCTTTACAATTTTGGCGCAAAATTTGTGAGTCATTCACTAAGCCTCGGTGAGGATACAATGCTAGAGAAATAGCAGGAATATCGCGCAAAGATCGCGCATACAACTCAATTGATTTTTGGTTCTTGTTACAGCTAAAACGTGCTCAGAAATGCAAGAGGAAGGCTTTAATATCTTCTCAAGAATGTAATGGTTTAGAATTGGTCCATGAAAATAGCTGCAGTCAATGTGAATGTAATGTATGCGCAGATCCCAAAACATTTCGTCCTCAGTTGGCTTCGTGTTCCTCGCCTGACTCCTGTGCTCGTGTGTATCAAGACTGCGATTACATGGTCAACAAGGTGCCGAATAGAACAACGGAGAACGAGCC